>BDSI01000091.1:0-287500 GCA_003117195.1 Eudorina sp. 2006-703-Eu-15
CGCGCACCGCGCACGCGCACGCGCACGCGCACGCGCACGCGACACACGTTACTTGGGACTCGGAGGCGATCAGCGGTGCATGTACCGCAGCAGGCGGAGTCCCGCCGCAGGGCTCCCCCGAGACAACATGAACTTGAACCTGACTGCACACCACTCGACCCCACCCCATCCGACCCACCCCAACTCAACCCAAACCAGCCCACCGTGATGTTCCGCCCCGTGTTGTACGACAGGCGCCCCCGCGGCGGCGGCGCTCCGAGACGAGCTGGAAGCGGCGGGTTCGCGTGTCGTGTCGTACATCCCGGAGGCGACGCTGCTGGTGTATGCGGCGCCCGCGGCCGCCGCGGGAGTGGCCAGCAGGCATGATGCGCTCATGGTGAGGTGCACCTCCCCTGCTCCCCCCTGGGGGGGAGGAGATTGTTCGCGGGAGTGGTTTGGCTGCGTGAACATGGCGCGTGGTATGGGGTGTGGGGCGTGGTACGGTATGGGGTATGGGGTGTGGGGTGTGGGTTGCGGCTGTGAGCACGCCGGGTCAGAGGGGGGCCAAGATGCAACGGGGCGGCATCGGGGTGCACCCGGGGGCAGGGCGTCTGGACTAGGGTTCAGGGATTGGGGTTTAACTTTTGTACATATTGTCGTATCGCACGGCATGCAGGCAGAGTACGGAAGGGACAGCAAACTGTCCCCGGAGGCCGCGGGCGCGATCCAGGCCGCACGGCCGGCGCGGCAATGGCGGCGGCGGCGGCGGCGGCTCCGTCACTCGCTCCGCGCTGACGTGGACGAGGCTTACCCCGGCGGCGGCGGGGCCGACGGCGTGGGGGACCAAGCAGGACCGCTCCAGGGGCTTCCGCGGCGTCCGGAGGGCGCCGGCGGCGAGCGGGGTGACCCGCGGGACAGTGACCCATGGGTCAGTGGCACGGCGGCCGCCGGGCGCGTGCCGCGACCAACTTCGGTCGCTGGGTCGCTTCGGCACCTGCGGACCTGGCGACGGCCTCGGCGGCCGCTGACGTCCGGCAGGGAGTCGCGGGGACCTCGGCAGCCGCCGTCGCCGCCGCCGCCGCCGCCACAGCAGCAGCAGCAGCAGCAGCAGCAGCAGCAGCAGTCGCTACGTCGGCGCCAGGTGCGGGAGGGCATGGGAGGTGGTGAAGACACCCCCACGCGGGGGTCGCGCAGCACAGCCGCCGGGAGCGACGCTGATGGCGCGGTGTATGGGGTCGGCTCCCACGACGTCGGCGACGAGGGTGTTACACGCCGTCGGTCGTTGCGGGACGCCGCACCCGCCGCCGCCGCCGCCGCCGGCGGCGGCGAGGCCATCCCGACGCTTGTCAACGAGATTTCAGATTCCGCTGCCTCAGCAGCAGCAGCAGCAGGGACAGATCCGGAAGATCCGGATCTGTACGGCATCCAGATCCATATGGTTCCGGCCCTCGCTGACGACGAGCTCCAGGCGGCGGTGCAGCGGTGGCAGGGCGAGGTGGCGGCGGCGCTGGGCCGCACCGACCCGTGGGACGGCTGCCGGCCGCAGTTCGACGGCGCGGCCCTCAACGGCGGCCACTCGTCCTGGCTGGAGGTGTACGTGTGTGCGGAGGTGGGGGCCTGGCTGGTGGCGGGTTGAGGGATGCGGAGGTGGGGGCCTGGCTGGAGGCGGGTTGAGGGATGCGGAGGTGGGGGCCTGGCTGGAGGCGGGTTGAGGGATGCGGAGGTGGGGGCCTGGCTGGAGGCGGGTTGAGGGATGCGGAGGTGGGGGCCTGGCTGGAGGCGGGTTGAGGGATGCGGAGGTGGGGGCCTGGCTGGAGGCGGGTTGAGGGATGCGGAGGTGGGGGCCTGGCTGGAGGCGGGTTGAGGGATGCGGAGGTGGGGGCCTGGCTGGAGGCGGGTTGAGGGATGCGGAGGTGGGGGCCTGGCTGGAGGCGGGTTGAGGGATGCGGAGGGTATGAGGAGCTCAGCAGGAGGCAGGACATCCGCAGCCGACACCCCACCCCTATTCCTGGCGCGCATCCAGGATGCCGGATGCCTGACCCCCTCCCTCAGCTCCTGCCGTCCCCGGTGTGTGCCCTCGTCCGCATTCACTTACATCCGCCCCTCATCCACACACCCCTCATCCACACACCCCCTCATCCACACACCCCTCATCCACACACACCCTCATCCACACACCCCCTCATCCACACACACCCTCATCCACACACACCCTCATCCACACACACCCTCATCCACACACACCCTCATCCACACACCCCCTCATCCACACACACCCCCCCCACACCCCCCTCATCCACACACACCCTCATCCACACAACCCTCATCCACACACCACCCTCATCCACACACACCCTCATCCACACACCCCTCATCCACACACCCCCTCACCCACACACACCCTCATCCACACACCCCCTCATCCACACACACCCCCTCATCCCACACACACCCTCATCCACACACCCCCTCATCCACACACCCCTCATCCACACACCCCCTCATCCACACACACCCTCATCCACACACCCCCTCATCCACACACACCCTCATCCACACACACCCTCATCCACACACACCCTCATCCACACACACCCTCATCCACACACACCCTCATCCACACACACCCTCATCCACACACACCCTCATCCACACACACCCTCATCCACACACACCCTCATCCACACACACCCTCATCCACACACCCCCTCATCCACACACACCCTCATCCACACACACCCTCATCCACACACACCCTCATCCACACACACCCTCATCCACACACCCCCTCATCCACACACACCCCCTCATCCACACACCCCTCATCCACACACACCCTCACCCACACACCCCCTCATCCACACACACCCTCATCCACACACCCCCTCATCCACACACACCCTCATCCACACACCCCCTCATCCACACACACCCTCATCCACACACACCCTCATCCACACACACCCTCATCCACACACACCCTCATCCACACACACCCTCATCCACACACCCCCTCATCCACACACACCCCTCATCCACACACACCCTCATCCACACACACCCTCATCCACACACACCCTCATCCACACACACCCTCATCCACACACACCCTCATCCACACACACCCTCATCCACACACACCCTCATCCACACACACCCTCATCCACACACACCCTCATCCACACACACCCTCATCCACACACACCCCTCCCCACCCCTCACCACACACCCCTCATCCACACACACCCTCATCCACACACACCCTCATCCACACACACCCTCATCCACACACACCCTCATCCACACACACCCTCATCCACACACACCCTCATGCACACACACCCTCATCCACACACACCCTCATCCACACACACCCTCATCCACACACACCCTCATCCACACACACCCTCATCCACACACACCCTCATCCACACACACCCTCATCCACACACACCCTCATCCACACACACCCTCATCCACACACACCCTCATCCACACACACCCTCATCCACACACACCCTCATCCACACACACCCTCATCCACACACACCCTCATCCACACACCCCCTCACCCACACACCCCCTCATCCACACACACCCTCATCCACACACACCCTCACCCACACCCCCTCATCCACACACCCCCTCATCCACACACCCCCTCATCCACACACCCCCTCATCCACACACACCCTCATCCACACACACCCTCACCCACACCCCCTCATCCACACACCCCCTCATCCACACACCCCCTCATCCACACACCCCCTCACCCACACCCCTCCTCCTCCTCCTCCTCTCCTCTTCAGGACTTGGAGGACGCGGTCGTGTGGTTCTCCGGGCTGCCCCTGGTGACGTGGATAGCGCCGGCGCTGCTCCTTGTACCGTACAACGACGCGGCGGGGTGGACCATACAGACAGGTGCGGACCGGGGCAAGGCCGTACAGGGGCAGAGCCGTACGAGCACATGTGCACGAGGGCACGGGTACGGCAGAACCCAAAACTGACGGAAGACGGCAGAGGGCAGACGAGCACATCAAAATGGAGGGGGCGGGGGCAGGGGAGAGCTATACACCCACCATCAGTTGGTGGAGCGGCGCCGAATGGGTGCGCTGCTCCGAAGACGGTGTGCACGATACACCGCGAGTTGCAGGCATGGCCCCCAACCACGATTCCGGCCACGCCAAGAGATCCACAGACTGCCTTGTTGCTGTTTTCCAATTCGCAGGTTAATTTGGTGAGTATATTGGTAACTGATTTGGGTCGGTCGGGCTTCTCGTTGAACACACAGCCACAGACACAGACAAACATGCGCGCTCTCCGTCCGCTCCCCCCTTGTCATTCTTTCGGCTGCTGAACCCAAGCTCCTCCCGCTACCGCGCTTGTACGGCACTTCCCCCCCCGTCGTACCTACCGCAGGGAACCTGACGAGCGACAGGTACAACAGCCCCACCTCGGGGCTGCGGCCGTACTGGGCGAGGGGTCTGCGGGGGGAGGGCGTCGTGGTGGGTGTGGGTGACACGGGCGTGGACCTGACCCACTGCTCCTTCCAGGACGACAGGTACGACATCTCGGCGCTGAGCGGCGCCCTGTCCGGCAAGCCGCTGTCCTGGACGCTGGATCACCGCAAGGTCGTACAGTACGTCGTAGCGGGTGAGTACGGCATGCACGGGTTGAAGAGGTGTTCCCGTACACAAGGGCGTCACCCCCATCGCCCGGGTGGGATGGGGTGGGGTGGGGTGGGGTGAGGGCGCCACGAACGCGGGCCGTGTCCACACCGACACGTCTGTCTATGCACGTGCTCATTAGGGGCTGCTGTGATGCGCCGCCGTACACTGCCGTACATGTCGTGGCCGAGGCCACTTGGGGCATAGCGCTTTCGCCCCCAAAATCGCCCGGCAATCCTGTGTTCTTACACCATCATACTGGTACTTCCCTCGCTGCCGTACTACCACCTGATCAGACGGCTGCGCATTCGGCGATGATGTGGGCGGGCACGGCTCGCACGTGGCGGGCAGCATCGCGGGCTCGGCCCTGCCGTACAATGTACTGGATTCGTACGACGTGTTTGACGGCAGCGCCCTTAGCACGGGGTCGGCGCCGCTGGCGCGGCTGAGCTTTGTGGACATGGGCGGTTCGAACTCGGCGGTGCTGCTGGTGCCCAGTCCCATCGCCACCGCCTACCTGCCGGTAGGGGACGCCGGCAAGGGGGGTTAAAGAGAAACAGCCCAGACACACCGGCGAGGGGGGCAAGGGTGTCTGTCAATGAACGCAAGGTCCACCTCAGTCCACCAGCTCATTACTACTGTCGCTGTACGGTATGTCGTCCTCATCTCTTTAATGTCGTACTGTCGTACTCGAGCTCCACCTCAAGAGCTCAGACCTCACTCGAAGAACGGGGAGGGGGTCGGTCGTGTGGGTGAAGGCGGGAGGTCGGTTTGGGCGCCCTACATGGGGGCCCTCCCGTCTACTTGGTTGTTGACGTGTTGTCAGCCGTCGCCCTACCGCACCTCATCACGTCGGCCCCCGTCTGGTCGTGTGCTGCTCCCTTCCTCGTTGCTTGCTTTGCCTCCTCTCGCCCCCCCTCCCGCCCTCACCTCTCCTTACCTCCCTGCTGCAACGCCGCCGTCCGCTGCAAAAGCTGCACCACCGACGGAAGACGCCCCGAACAGAAACACCCTCGTGTTCCGCCGCCTCATCCCCCGCCCCGCGCCGCCCCGCCCGCTGTCCGCTGTCCGCTGTCCGCTGTCCGCCGACCGCCGACCGCCGCGCAGCTGCACTACCGAGTAGGTGCCAAGATCACGTCCGACAGCTGGGGCTCTGTCGGCGCGTCGGCGGTAGTGTACGACAGCCAGGCGCAGAGCTTCGACATCTTCGCTTGGCGGAACCCCGACTTCGTGAGCGTGCTGGCCGCGAGCAACAACGGTGGGCGGGTGCGGTGGGCGGGCGGATGCTTCGCGGCCCACGTGTCGCCACTGCGGCTGCTGCCACTGCGGCTGCTGCCACTGCGGCTGCTGCCACTGCGGCTGGGTTACCGGTACTGCGCGCCGGGCAATTTGGATCCGCGATCGTTGTTCGTTTTCAGTACGGTACGACAGTCCACCTGCTTGGCCAGTCCTGGCCATTGGCCCAGAAGCTGCGTGAGTTGTGGCCTTGCTTCGGTAAAGTTATGTAAGTACTAAAAATGTACGAAATTGTAGCACACGATATGGTTGATTAGAGTTCAGGTCAGCCTGGTCTTTTATTCGATTTCGGCTTTCACGCGGCTGTTAAATGGCGATATGCTGCAGGTAACAACGGACACATGCCGACCGTGTGTACGCCCGCGACAGCAAAGGTGGGGGTGGATGTACGGCTTATTGTACGGCATATTGTACGGCCAGGGTTCTCACCTGTTCGATGCGACCGACAATGTGGTCACGTTGACCGTCGGCGATACCGTATGGGGTTGGTCAGGTCCCGTCAGCTCGCTGTACATGAGTGAGTGCCGAAGGCCAACGAAGGTAATAGGATATGGGTGTTATACCTCGGATCTGACGGCGGCGGCGGTGGTGACGGCGGCGGAGGTGACGGAGGTGGCGGAGGTGGCGGCCGCTGCGCAAAATCCTAGGCCGGTACTGCCCGACCGTGCGCAGCAGCCATTCCACCATGCACCATCTGCCGTACCCAAGGCGCCGTACCCAAGGTGTACTGTACGACATGTGTCGTGTACGCACACAGAATGCGCTGTCGGTGGGGGCGACGGTCAACCACCCCCGTGACGTCACCAAGTTCGGGGACCAGTACGGCTTCGTACTCCAGTACGTCGACGCGTACGGCACCAACCAGACGTCAATGGTAAGAGGTCGGTGCTAGACGCACCTACTGACTACAAACCTCTCCTGCTCGTTTTTAGTCCGTACCTCAGCTCGCCGTGGCCTCCTGTGTAGCTCCCTTGTGCTTTTGCTCGCGTTTGGCTCGTGTCTTGATTGTGCTTTTTGTGCATGTGCTTTGGGTGTACGGTATCCGTACACACGCACACCACGGCGGGCCCTATCCTATCCCAACGGAGACGTGAGAGCGATGTCATCGGCGCATGTCTCAACCAACCATGTGTTTACAAAGGTCACAAAAACCCGCAAGTACCAAAACCTGAACCTGAAATGCCCCATTCAGTCCCTGCAACTGCGATCCGTCTCTGCAACTGCAATCCGTGCATCAGCCCCTGCGAAGGAATGACGCTGTACGGAAGGCGGTCTCTTCCCGATGATGCTGTGGCTGGCTGACATAATCGACTTGCTTAACCCTAAAGATATACATTAGAGGCATCTTCGCGTCCCGCTGCTCCCCCCGACCCGTGGGCCACACTGACCCATGGGTCACGCGCCAGGTGTCCATGTCTGCCGGCCCGGGTGTCAACAGCTGGTACGCCCTGCTGGGGGCAAAGGTAAGCGGACGTATGCACTCGCTCACTTACCCGCTGGCCCTGATGTATGTTGCGCCCCCGGATGTGTTCGGGCTTTCTTAGGGTTTCATCCCAGGGGAATCGTCAATGCCTTCCAAACCATTTAATCTTATGCCATTAAACAAACCCATTAATATCCATGTACGCAAACATATCACGGCATGCAACAAGCGCAACCCTCATATCGTATGTTCGGCACTGCACGGTGCGTTTGAGGATCCCAGCCAAACGGTTCGCCACCGCCGCCGCCGCAGCCGTTGCCGTTGCGGCTGGCCAACCCCGCCGACGCCTGCAGCCGATTGACGGGCAACTACAGCAAGGTCGTCGTTCTCGTGGACCTGGGCCAGGGCGACTGCGACTACTACACCCGCGGCCGTGTCGTACGGAGCGCGAACGTGTCGGGGGTGCTGTACATGCGGCCTGACGGCGAGTTCGTGGACAGACGCCTGAGCTATACGATTGCCGTACTGCCGTCGATCTACACGATCATCACAAAGGTGATTCGTTTATGGCCTCCGAAGGAACTGTCCCCCGTGTCCCCTTGTCCTTCGGGTTTATTTCTTTTTTCAATATACCCCCCGTGTCCCCAGTCCCCCCCGCTTCCTTCATGTCCCCCGTGGATTTCCGTGGGTTTGATCTGCACCGTGGGTTTGTTCCGTGGGTCAGTTCCGTAGGTTTGCTCCGCGGGGGTTTGTTCAGAAGGTCGACCCCTCCAGTCCCTCGTTTATTTATGAATGTGGATGTGGACGAGCGATCCCTCCCCTGACACCACATAGGCTCACGGGCAGTGGATGATGGACCTGCTGAACGACCCCGCCAACTCGGACTTCAAGCTGGCATTTCAGTACTATGTGAGAACCGAATTCCGCTACTTAAACGATGGGTGCTTGTAATGTATACATTATATACCTGTTAATTTTCCTGTGCTCGTAATAAAGCTTATCAACTGCCACGTCACCATGTTTGGAGCCTGCTTGCTTGCTCACGCGTCAGAAATTGTTTTGGTGGCACGTTAAGTGGCCGGCGCGGAAACAAGCACGTGCCACTCGTTCGTTTATTTTGCTTTCGATCGTCGTGACCGAACCTCTGGCAACAGCCGCCAACCACTCGCGATCGACCAACCGCCCACTATCTCTACGCGGGCAGGCCGCTCATCACCAAACTCCCCCGTGTGTGTGGCCGCACGCACCACGCCGGCCTCCAACTTCCCCAAGCTCCCCCAAGCTCCCCCAAGTTCCCCCTGCTAACCCGGCTGGGGGTCCAACGATCCTTTTCGCCGCCTCGCTCCTTCCATTCCATCCCCGCCGTCTGTCCTGTCCCGGCTGCGTGCGTGGCAGCCGGCGGTGAACTGGGGGATCGACACCGTCGCGTCCTTTTCAAGCTACGGCCCGCTGCCCGACGGGCGGCTCAAGCCCGACATCGTGGCCCCGGGAGCCCAGGTGCTGTCCGCCAACTCCAGCGGGGGCTCCATGGACGTTGTCACGCGTGAGTTAGTTACTTAGTTCGTTGGTTGGTTATGGCGGCAGTCGGCGGATGCGTGGGTTGGGTCTTAAGATACAGCCATGTATATGCCGCCTGAGCGAGCTACGTTTCATTATTTAAAAAAATGCGCTGTTCGTGTTCTCCTTTTGCACTGCCGGGCCTTATCATCACTTGTTAGCCTGACCTCGTCCGATGTCCGATGCTCCAGACTCGCTCCAAACTCGCTCCGAAACCAAACCCACGCCCACCTCAGGGGACACCTGCCCGGACGCCTTGCAGTACATGTCCGGCACGTCCATGGCGACCCCGCTGGTGAGATCCCGGGAATAACGCTGGGTGGGTTGCAGTATAGATCCCTGCACTTGACCCCTGCACAGCATCTCGAGAAACCTCTGGCTGCGCCGTGTTGCACCGGGAGCCGGGAGCGCGGGCGGGGTCAGGCGCAGGCGCAGGGGCAGGGGCGGGCAACTGATGACTGGATGGGAGTTGCGGCAGCTAGTGATTATTGGGACAGCCGTTGGCGGGGGGCGATGGTGGCACGTGGGCGAGCTGCTGGACGTGGTGAAGGGGCGAGCCGGTGAGAGGGGGCCCCGGGGCCACGGTTGTGAAATTCCCCCTCCGGTGCTCTGGCAGCAGCGCAGTTTGCAAATGTTCAAACCAATTTCCTATACCCCCCGGTGCGGAGCCGAGTGACCCGTGGGTCTGTCCGGCTCTTGGCGGACTGGGTGGGGTCCCTTCGCTGGACTCTATCCTCTCTTGCTGCTCTGCTCTGCTCTGCTCTGATCTGATCTGGTCTGATCTGCGTGTCGCGACGCAGGTTTCGGGTCACCTGGCCCTGATGTACCAGTACTTCAGGTAGGTGGGGAGGTACGGCAGAAGGCTTCGTACTGGCTGGCTGTACCACGGCCTGCAAAGTTGTCCCGCAGACTCGGGCCGTTAAAATAATGCCGTACAGTGCGCTCGTGGTCGCATGACTTGTTCTGGTGTGCTGGGTGGGAGGCAGGGCGGATGATGGGGGTGAGATCTCATCCGCTTGATCTACCGCCCGTTGCCTCGGGAGTGTTAACCATGCCCGCTTCGCGCGTATGTGCGCTTGTTCCCTACAAGATCACCCGGCCGGGCAAGTGTATGATAGCCGCGCTGTGCTTGGTGGATGTGCCCTCTCTCCGGTTGTACTGTACGGTTGCACGGTTGCAGGGACGGCTTCTATCCAGGGGGGGACAACCGCTCGTACGAATCGGCCACCTTGCAGCCATCCGGCATGCTGCTCAAGGTACGGCACCTTGTCGTACACGTCGTGATGTAGGTGGAATTTTCCTGCAGGCTCCTGAGGTGGGCACACCGTGGGCACACTGTTCGTTGGCGCTGGCGTGTCTTGAGCATATCGGCAACCCCAAGTGTGCGCCGGGCTGGTTTGTGGTTCACCTGAAGCTGCCGGGGTCCAAATCTAACGATGACGTCTTTCTCTCACACCGCGGCGCTCGTCCAAATTTCACTTCCGCAGGCTGCAGCCATTGCGGGCGCGGTGTCACTGGAGGTACGGCAGAACGGTATTTGTTGGCTCGGTTTCGGAGCTCGCGCGTCAGGCTGCTGCATGCCTGCCCCGTGCGCCGTGTGCCGTCCATCCGGTCGCCTCCGTAGGCCAGCAGGCGATTGACGAACAGATGTGTGTGTCCTCTGTGTGTCCTCGGTCGCCCAGATGAGGACACACAGAGGGGTCCGGAGGGGTGGCGAGGACACGGTATATATCATGTGGTTACCCAGATGCGGGAAGGGAATGCTGCACTCAAGCTTACTTGTTGCATCGCCGCCCGCCGCCGCCATGGAGAGAATCCTTAATTCCCCCAGCCCCCGGCCCCCAATTCCTCTTTTGCCTCCCCGCGGGTGGGTCCCGCCACGCATGCTGCCAACCCCCCCCCAGGGAGGCACCGCCATGCAGTCCGGGAAGACGATGGGCCAAGCGCCGGACGGCTTCCAGGTGCGTCCCACGGGTCGTTGCCCACATACACACACGTATCAAGCTCCAGGGTGCGGGGGACATCACGACAGACAGCTCTTGTCGTACACAGCTCGTGCGTGTCGTACACACGTCGTGCAGAACGCCGAGGTCGCCCCACATCTCGCCCTGCATCACAGCTGGATGTCCTTGAAATCAGTTGCGGGCCTCCCATCTCTCAGACCTCCAAATCATGAAAATACCCGGAATTTCTTTCTCTCGGTTCTGTCTTTTTCGTTTTTTCTCAATCTCGCCCTCGCGCCCACCGCCACCCTTGGATGGTGCTTTGCCCGGGGTCGTGTGTCTGATCCTGAGGTGTGGCCTCATGACATGTCATGCCATGTCATGTCATGTCATGCCATGTCATGTCTGGACGCGCAGGGCTGGGGCCGCATGAGCCTGGCGGGCGCGCTGCCGCTGCCCGGTCTCACAGGATCCAAATTTCGGATCCAAGTCGCGGATCTCGGATCCATCGAGGACGGGGAAGAGGTCACGCTGGCGGGTGTGCGGGCCACGGGGACGGGGTGAGTCGTATAATTTGATCACCAGACCGGGAAACGAAGCCCGCCAGGGGCATGGGGTGAGTGTACGACGTCGTACTTCCTGCCGGGTCTTGTCTTGTTCTGCACTTTTGTCGGTGGTGGCGCGGCTGCCTTGCTGCTGTTTTCATTTTTTTCCAATTCGCTTGGTACTTGGTTTGGGTCGGGCGGGTCTCTTATCTAAGCACATACACTAACAGCGCGCCAAATCGACAGCGTTCTTCCGACACCGCAGCCTTTTTTATTACACGGGTCGAGCAATGGGTATATTATATGCGCATACGGGCAAACTATTGGGCGCCACTTGGCCCCTCGCATATCACGCACTCCTGTTCTGCCTGCTTGAATAACACAAACACGCGCAGGGTGATTGGTCCGGGCCGGGTGGGGTTCGCGGTAAACACACCGGGGGCCCAGGCGGCTATGTGTTTGTCTTGTGATGAGAAATTCAGCGCATTTGGGGCCCCCACGTGTGGGTGCGTACGGCGGCGGGCGAGGACCCGTACCATGTGGGCAGCGGCGGCTCCATCAGACATAAGCGTACCTGTCGTACCTGTCGTACTCAAGCATCACTCGGTTCCAGATCCAGCAGGAAGGGCATGACCGCCTCTCACGACTCTCCCTACCACCACAAATGCTTGGAGATGCCGTACTCAGCCATCAGCCCAGAGCTCCTTCCGGCGCGGTCCCGCCCCGCCCCCGCTCCCGCCCCCGCCCCGCCCCCGCTCCCGCCCCCGCCCCCGCCCCCGCCCCCGCCCCCGCCCCCGCCCCCGCCCCCGCCCCGCCCCCGCCCCAGCAGCCCCATCCGGGCGGCCCTCGTGTGGCACGATTACCCCGCGGCACTCCAAGCCGCCAGCGCGCTGGTCAACGATCTGGACCTGCTGTACAGCGTCAACGGCGCCGCCCTGACTAACACGCGGGAAGGTGGGTCCCGGGTTACCGTGCAGCTACAGCGCACGTTTCATTTGCTGTGCAAAAGTACAATATTAACGTCGTCCACAGAATTTATTGTTGCCGTGCACTCCACCGCGCGATGTACGGCACCTGCACGCGCGACCCTGCCGTACAGTGGGTTAATGCGTTATAAATACCGTTAATGCGAATATTAACGAACCGAGACCGCTGATAAAGAGGCACATGTGTTTGCCTCACACATGTACGGTATCGCACGACCTGAGTGCGGTCTTCTCACCCGATTCCAAACCCAAACCCACATCGGCCGCACCTGGAATCGGATCGGCCGCGCATAACCTCACCCGCAATCCTGAACCCACCGGGACCTCCGATCCCCCGTGTTACCTTCTGTATGCAACATCACACATCGCAGGACCCCAGCGACGCATCCTCCTCATCCATGATCCAGCTCAACCCCACGCCGCGGTGCACCTTGATCGAATCATCAACACCATCAACGGCTGAAGGGCAGTGCCCTCGCCCGCAATCTTAAGTCTAACCCGCCATCTATCCCCGCCTCCGTTTATCTTATCTCCACCCAAACACCAAAAGATCACGTCAACAACGTGGAGCGAGCCGAGCTCGGGAACCCGTCGGCCGGTGACGACATCACGTTTGTCGTACGGGGTACGAGCATCGTACACAGGGCCGCGTCCGGTGCCGACAGGGACCTACCGCAGCGCTGGGCGCTGGTGGTGGCGGGCGACTTCCGCGGCGTGCTGCGGACGCCGCTGAACCCGGTCTACGCGCGGCCCCAGCGGCTGAAGGTGAGGGCGGCTGAAGAGCGGCTGAGACCCAACACCACACTATATATAAATACACATCTGATGCGCCGCCTGCAGGCGTTCAGCTCGGGCAGCGGCAGCGGCGGCGGCGCCTCGCGCCAGCTGGCGCTGTCCACCCGGCAGCCCCCGGGGGACAGCGCCTACTGCCTGACCGTCCACGGGGGCGCGCTGGTCGCGACTGCGGACTGCTCCCTGCCCTACCCCCTGGAGTTCGCCGAGCAGACAGGTAAGCTCGTCCGCGTCCCCGTCGCGTCGCGATCGGTGGTGGTACATGTCGTACATGTCGTACATGTCGCAGCCACCCTGCTCCACTCGCGGAACCAGCATATCGGCGGGGTCGGTTATGCTATGTGCCCTGATGAATCCCTGCCGCGAACACTGTCAAGCAAGCCCTGACATCGCTGAGTTAACGGCTGTCCAGCGACGCCCGCGGCCGCCACACGTACGCTTTTTAATTTTTACGGTCCAAGGTAATTATGATTGTAATTTTCGCTGGATGATGACTCACTTCTCGTTCTGCTCGTTCTGCCGCAGTGAACTCGACGGCCGGCGGCGGGTGCTGCGCCGCCTACTACTACACCGCCCGCGATGCCGCCGGGCGCTGCGCGTCCTTCGCCGCCGGCGCCGCCGTCGTCACCTTCGCCGCCTGCTCTCCCGCCGGTGGCGACGACGACTCGCAGCTGCTGGCGGTCTTTCGGAACCCCTTGTCGGACACGTGGGTCAGGGTCGGAGCGGCGGCGGTGGTGGCCAGAGATGCGGATGCGGATGCTGATGCTGCTAATGCTGCCGGTGCTGCCGGTGCTGGTGATGCTGCTGAGGCTGCGGAGGCTTTCCCGGCTTCTGGTGATTATTGACTTTACAGCGGAGCCCGCGAGTCGGGGCTGCTGCTGATGCGGGCTTGAGGGTTGTTTGAATTTTATTTCATGAATGACTGGATTCGGCACCGCGCAGCGCCGACATCGCAAAGCGATGCCGCCGCCCCTTACTCTGCCGCCCCGGCGCCGCCGCTGCCCCTCTTTTTTATTTGCGCACACAGAGAGTCGTACCAGCTCGTCCCAAAGTCGTACTTGGGCGTCGCGCCGGAAGACCGACGCTGCCTCCGAGTCCAGCAGCTCTCCGCCGCCGCCGCCAGCGGCGGAAGCGGCGCCGTCGTCGCCCCCCTGGCAGCCGTCCCCTGCGACGTCGACGACGCCCGACAGGACTTCCTCATCCAGGCGGCCGATGACGCTCCGCCATTCCAGCCAGCGATGCAGCGATCACCGCCCCGCGCCCCAGCCCCCTCACCGCCGCCGTCGCCTCCGCCGTCACCGCCGCCGTCGCCTCCACCGTCACCGCCGCCGTCGCCTCCGCCGTCGCCATCCCTGGATCCCCCGCGGTCTCCGTCACGGCCACCGCCGCCTAGGCCGTCCCCAAAGGCATCCTCCCCTCCCCGCCGGCCCTCTCCACCCCGGCCTCCGAAACCACCACCGCCTCCGAAACCCGTCGGCCTATCCCCGGATGCGCCCGGCGGCCGCCTGCCGTCCCCGCCGCCCGCCGAGTGGAACCGCACCACCACCATCTCAACCTCATTGGGCAGCTCCTCGACCACATCCTCCTCGCAGCCTAGCTCCGGAACCAGCAGTAGCAGCAGTAGCACCCTGAGCAGCACTGGAGATGGGGGTAGCAGTAGCCCTGACAACAGCAGTAGCAGCACCACCACCAGCTTGGATGGTAGCACCAGCTCATCAGGGCAAGGCAGCGACTCGGCGTCGACCCCGCCCGATGGTACGTTTATGGGCAGCAGCTCCGAAACCGGAACCAACAGACAGCAGGGCGCGAGCGGGGGCACTGCCGCCGTCCCGCTGCCGTATTCGAACGCAGCGGTCGCTGGTCCAAGTCAGGCGGTGAGGGGCGGCGCGTCTTCCCGCGGGCTGGAGCCAACCACCATAACCGCCATCGCCGTGAGCTGCGCGGTTGCAGTAACGGTCGCCGTTGTGGTCGTTGCGGTCGTTATCTATTGGCGGGCGAGCCGCTTGCGCTACAGACAGGTGGCCCCCCTCTCCACACTTTGATCTACTATGTATGTAGTGTCGCGCAGCTTTTGACGCGGCGGCGCGCCTGCGCCGTACAGTGCCGTACATGCATCCCGTCGGGGGATTGTTCATTGGTGGCCAGGCAAGGCCGACGCGACCGTCGGTGGCATGTGCCTGCGTGTGTGTGGGATGCCACCGCATGAATGTCCATGCATGATATGGAATGGGGGCATGCCATGATTCATATGACAGCGCCCTCCCCGCACCCAAAGGAGGGATCGCCGGTGCCTACCAGGAGAGGCGCCGGCAGGAGGTGCTGAGAGTGGGTTTTAGGGTTTTAGGGGTTTTAGGGTTGGTCAGGATGTGCTGGGTGTCAAGCACGCAGATAGAGCGACTCACCCGCCGGCCCAACCCAGGGGCCAGCATGTGCTGTGCCGAGTGCGTCCGTTGGTGGACACGTAAGGCATGCAGGAGGTCATGCAGGAGGTCATGCAGGAGGTCATGCAGGAGGTCATGCAGGAGGTCATGCAGGAGGTCATGCAGGAGGTCATGCAGGAGGTCATGCAGGAGGTCATGCAGGAGGTCATGCAGGAGGTCATACAGGAGGTCATGCAGGAGGTCATGCAGGAGGTCATGCAGGAGGTCATGCAGGAGTTCATGCAGGAGGTCATGCAGGAGGGGAGGGGAGGGGAGCTGCTGCGCAGGAGGCAAGGTGCGCCGGGAGAGCGAATAACGCCCTTGTGCGTGCATGCATGCATGTGTAAACCGTGACATGAATGAATCGTGAGCTGTCTGCTGCATGTTGGGGGACATGACATGACCTATGTGTGTATGTGCGTCTCTAGGAAAGCGAAAAATACAACGCGAGCGAACTAACGCGCGCGCCGCAATGCAGCCCTCCCCCCGCCCGATGCGTCAACATATCCACCCCCATTACTGGCCTTGTGACCAGATATAGGAATGACGCACGCACTACATACATCACGCGCATTCATGTACTCCTGGCCAACCGACTCCGGCAGTGGTCTTTGAGGGTTTGAAGGGTTTTAGGGGGTCAGTGTTCAGTGGCACCAGGGGGCCGGTTCTCGACCGTGCACATCTCATGCATCGTTACTTATTCGGCAGCGCGCACCTGCTGTTATGTGGCGTCTTGAAGCCCGGTGGCCCCGCGTGGTACGTGAGGGGCCCACGTGCCGGGGTACGTGGAATCGTGTGAGGGCGGCGAAGGGCGTATGGCTCGCTTCGGGTGTCGCGTGTTGGGGACGGCGGGAGTAGACAGCGGGCGGGCGTTGGTGGGGGCTGCGGTGGCCGGCCCCCTAAGATACATACCGCTCCGGGACTCTCGTAAGCTTTCCCTTGGCCTCAGCCACCGAACCGAACAGGCATCCCGCCTTCAGCAGCGCGGGGCGGGCAGCGCGACGACCTCCGAGGCGGAAGCGGCAATGGGGCAGTCGGCGCTTGGATCCTGGGCAAGTGGCCAAGGTGTGGCGGGGCTTTTGTACGTACTTACATGCATGGAATTCAGGTGTGGCGGGGTTGAATATTCAGGTGTGGCAGGGTTGAATGCGGTGTGGCAGGGTTGATTGAAGTGTGGCAGGGTTGAATGAGGTGTGGAAGGGTCAGTAGTCGTCTCCCATGGTGCGTGTTTGGGCGGCCTTGACCACTGATGACGACGGTCGGTTAGCTAGGGTAGGTGCCAGCAGAATCGTTGTTGCATCAGGGACGGTGGCGCTGCCAATGCCACGTCGCGTGGCACGCAGGCTCACAGAAAGCCATACATGGCAATGTACATGTTAATGAAGCAAGATTGTTGGCCAGCCGCCGGAACCGGATGATGATCAGCAGCTGCACGGGCGTTTCCAGATAGAGCATGGGGGCTGAAATCACGGGCCTGCCCTGCGAAGGTTGGCCCCGTTGCTATGCACCGATAACTGTCGCACTCGTCATGACGGTCATAAAAGCCGTACTCGTACTCGCAATGGCTTATCAATCATCACAAGACTGATACCTACCGTTGAGTCCGGTGCGCTGCTGCCAGCAGGCGGTGTAGGTCGCAAAAAACGGTGCGTGGTCGCATACACATTACACATTACTTGCCCCCTACATCCGCCTGTCGTATACATGCGCCCGTACGTCGTACATAGGAGTACCGTTCATTCCCTCACTGTCTTGGGGGTCGCATGCGGTCCGCGAGCTATAGCACATACAGCGCTCCCGGGTGGTGCTGAGGTCTCACCGCGACGACATTATTGGGGGCTATACCGCCTGGCTTCTCTGGCTGGGCTGGCTGCGCGCTGAGCTCGGCGGGCTGGGCTGTATGAGCGGTTCCATTCTTGATTTGGTTGACCTGCCGTATCGGTGCCGTATCGGTGCCGTATCATGGACACCGCAGGCAGCTGATGCTCACCCGCGGGTAGTTGGACGCATTGGTCGTTGCAGTGGCAGTTGACGGTTGGTTCCAGCAGCCCTGGAAACGGTAAGTGCCGTCCGCGCGCTGAGATTGCTCTCTTGGATGGTTTGTGCAGAAGTGCACACATGCTGCACCCTTGCTGCACACATGCTGCACTGAACGACGAGTGCCGGTATGTTTGGGCGATGTACGATTATGTACGGGTGGGAACGAGACGACGAATGCGTGTGTATTGTTTCAGAACAGGACGGCCTTGGATGTGCTAAAACGCTGTCCTGCAGGATGATCATGCGGGTTCATTACGGGTGGGTGCTGCAGGGCTTGCATGGTTCTAGCATGGAGGCGTAGATCTTGGATCTTAGGATCTTGGATCTTGGCATCTTTGTCGGGGCTGTCCGGCGGACGCAACGGCGCTGTGTGCGAGTATGTAGCAAAGTACGGTGACTCACCCGACCCAACCCAGAGGGGGCGCGGAGGGATGTGGGTGTGGGCCGGTTCCGCCCACACGTGCCCAGACTCCCAGACTTCAAAGCCGTGAAGGTTGGATGGTGGGTCCATCGATGTAAACATTTCTTTCACTGCAGGCTCTTACGATGCTGCAGGATCTGCTCCCCTCGCACGAGGCTGTTTTGGTTTCTGTAAACCCATCCACTGCGCTTGCATGCGCTGCCGTACAATCCACCGTACTTGCATGCCGCAAGCCGATGTGAACAAGACGGAAGGCGGCGAGACAGGAATCAGCGAGGTAAACGAGATACACGGCGAGATGGTCTGGCCAGAGGCAGCGGTGTACTTATGTTTCGGAAGTGACTTCCTCGATCCAGGCGAAGCAAGGGTTCTGTGACGAACCGACCGACCAAACAATTCCCTTTTCGGGAGGACCCCACAGCGGGGTCCGATCTATCGCAGCCAGCTGGGCAACGAGCCAATCGTGTCGTACTATCGTACATCGTATACTCTCTCTCTCTCTTTCTAGTACGCAATCGTCGACATAGTCGAGCAAGCTCACGGACGGATCTCAACGCACGGACAACTCAGACCGCTCGTAGCGCGCGTCATTGGGCGGCGATCCCGTAAACTCTGCGCCACTTAACTACCGCACGCCACACCCGGCTCCTCTGATCCCCTTCGCACTCCGTTTAGCAGGCTGTCGTCAAATGGACGACCCTACACCTCACATACAGTGCGAAGCGCTGTCCCAGCATCATCTCGAGAAGCCCCTGCCAGCTCTCACTTACCGTACTAGCCTCCGCTCCCCTCCAGGTGTTCGACCTTGCAACTAACCAAGGCCGGCCATCCATCGTAACAAAGGACTCTCATGCTTAATGTTAGTAGATCCAACGTCATGTCGTCAGCACGCGCGACCCCTTCCCCCACCCGGAACGATGGGCTCCCCCGGGCCAGTCGGCGGCCCCCCTTCATACGGGACCGACTGAGCCGCCTCCCATGCCCGCCCGCCCGCCCGCTAGTGCTGCTGAGCCGGGTTCCAGCCGCCCTCCGGCAGCTCCACCAGCGATGCGTCCTCCTTGAAGCGGTCCATGAAGGCCGCCACGCCGCCCTCGAGGATCTTCACCTGAGGGTCAAGAGAAGGGTCATGGGCGGGGTGTGGAGGGGTGGGTGTGGGGCGGGCGGGGGGGGCAGCGCGTGGTTGGGGACGTTTGGCGGGTTCATGGGCCCGCTCTGTGCGGGTGTGTAAGCGCGGTCGGATGTTGTCACGCTTGTCGCCGCAGCAAGAGCGCAGCAAGAGGGTCGTACGGAAACAGAGGCAAAGCAAGCAAGAGATGTCGTGAAGTACGGCCCGTACCTCATGACCCAGCTCGGAGCCGAGGGCCTTGAGCCGGTTGTGAAGCGCGAGCGCGCAGGTGGGGCCGCGGACCTTGCAGAAGTGGCAGTGGACGACGACCTGTGTGGGTCAAGACACGAGGGGTTTTGGGGGTGACGACAGGGGGAGGAGAGGAAGGGCGCCTCGCAGGTGCTGTATGGCTCTGCGCTTCTCGGGGGATGGAGGTAGGTCCTGAGGCCGCTCTTGCATGGGTGCGTTCAAGAATAACTGGTCTGCGCAAGTTCGTGGCGGTCAACCAGCCTCACTGTTAGCTTGCATGATTGCCCTAATGTGCTTTTGGGGGATGTGTTCTTTTGTATACAACATGGGACAGAACTACAGTAGCGAACTACAGTAGCGAAAGAGAACTGTTGAACGTGCGCTTGTGCGTGATCGCCAAACGTTCGCTGTACAGCCGTACAAAGGCACTCGGCAGCCAAGGACAGGCCATGCTGACTTGGCGTGCAATCGAGAAATCTTCAGGGAAGGTTGGAGCTTGCCTCTTTCGCGCCGTTCAGCTGTCCCTTGATAACCTCATCTAGGGCGGCCGGATCCTCGGCCTTAAAGACCGCCGAGGGCACGTTCACAGAGCCCTTGATATAGCCTTCTGTCACCTCCTGTGATGTCAATCGATCCCCAAGGATCAGCATGACGAACATGTCCTGATGTCGTTTGGGCGATCATCGTGTTGCCGAAAATTGGAATTGACACGCACCTTTGGGTCGCGCACGTCAACGACGACGACATCCTTAGATTTCACTTTCTCTGCAACCTCCTCCGCTTTGACACGGGGGATCTCAGGCGCAACAAGTCCCTCAGTCATGGTGCAAGTTTCAACGGTTATGCGCGAGCCCCACGTGGACGATTCTCTGACAGCAGAAAATTGCACAAGAAGGATCTGTAGCTTGCAACTTACATAAATTAAACGTGTATTGCTGAAGTTGCATATGTCCCAGACGGCCTCTCGGCCTGCAGCCTGAACCTCCAACCGCCGCGGTCGGACCCGGCGAAATTCAGCGAAATTACATCAAAATTATCCATCTCTTCCACCAGGACATCCAACAACGACTTCAAAATAGCCTTATTTGCATGGCGTGCCATTCGCAGACGATACCCCGGTAGACCAGCACCGTAAGTGCAGATCGCGATGCGCTGTGGACGGCTTCACGTTCACCGCGTGTAGCGATCAGCGCTTGCGGCGCCCCCCACCCGAACCCCGGAAAGCCCGCCGCAGCATTTGAAGAGTTGATCTCGGCGCCCATGTATGATCTCGGGTTGATTTCGGCCCTTCGTGACGCTTCCGGCGAGCCCTCGCAACCCGAGAGTGTCAAGTTCCGCCGCCTTTCGGAATTGAAAAAAAGAATTAAACCCAGAAAATAGGTTGGGGGGTGTTGTGACGCCCTGGCCTCCCTTTGGCATTGGGGACGGTACAGCGGGTACAGCACCCTCGACGGCGCCTGTTCTGCATTGTTGCACGACGCACGAGCTGGCAAACAGCCGAAACAAAATCTTTCATCTTCCTGCGCAGCGAAATAATAAATGATGCCACCACGCCCGCGTCTCGAGCGTCTTTCTGCGCCCATCTGCAGGCATCGGAACTAAACTCTCCCCCTGCGCCTTCCCTAGGACGACGCCGCCAGTAGTGCTGCGCATCGCCAGGCCGCGACATATCCGCCACAGAGACCAGCTCTCTATCCGGCCTTCCCGTCTACGTCCCCTCTCAACTTGCCTATCTGACGCGACCGGACACGCGCTCCCGCGGTCTCCGCCGCCTTCTGGCCACCTTTCCCCATAACTCCAGATCCTGAGCTGCTATGCCGCTATTACCGTACCTACATCCAAGGGTTCAGTTACCGTTAAAAAGACATCCTGCTTAACTGTGTTGTCGGCGTTTACCTTAGCATTGCAGTGCGTATACCCCAGACCGCAACCTCAGGAAGGATTCCGCATATGAGGGGGAATCCTCTGTTCCGGCGAAGGTACTACATAGCACATTGCGGTACACCGGACGATCCCGTACACATGACCGCCCGCCGGCCGTTGCACGGCGCCGCTCCGTACTTATCAGCTGACCCGTGCCATCCAAATGGATGGACTCAAAAACGCCCTGCCGCCGGTTGGGTCAGCTCCGGCCTCATTGGACCTCTTCCCGCTTCCCCCGCCCTTGTCGCCCGCAGGTATACGCGGTTCTGGGCGGGCTTGTCACCCACGGAAATACACCTCTTATCCCGAAATGTATACACACGCACTCCTGGCCTGCCTGCCTACGAACACACGCAAGCGTTGCGAGATTGTCCGTTCGCTCGAGTGATCATTCGATGACTGTCGAATTCATTCGTTCGTACCCTGCTTCTCGAACCCTGTCCGCTGAAAGCCGGTATGCGCTGACCTACCCACCCGGCCCCAACTCCCCATCCATCCGCCGACAGCCAGGGCCCCCCATCGCGCCCATCACCAAACCCTCATCCAGCCTAGCAACCCTGACCCGCACCGCCCGCCGCCCCCGGGCACCGCTCAACGCCGCCTCGTGTCCAGCAAACTTCGGATCCTGGATCTAAATCTGGAACTGGATCCGATGCCGTCCGTGGCGCTGCTGCCTCCCTCATGTACGGCGTCTGACCTGCTGTCGCTGCCCACACCCCCACATTGACCCCATGCTTTTTGCCGTGACGGATTGCCCCCACAGTCCTCTCTAGAGTGGTTTAGTGACGGGCGCCACGCGCGGAGCGGATCCTCCCTCCTCCCCGGTAGTGGCGCGACCGGGGTAGTTCGGGGCCCGCCCGGCGCGGGCGTGTTCGAGGGCCCGCGCTCCCTCACCTCCTCGCACCTGTCCCCGCACTGCACAGACGGGGGTCACGACCCCCGAGCCCCTCTTGGGTCGCAAGTGAAGATGTGGCTGCAGGTGGTGGTGCACCGTCCCTCCCCCAGCACTGCACCGGTATCCATCCAACCCATGCGTCAAACCCATGCGTCCAAACCCATGCGTCAAACCCATGCGTCAAACCCATGCGTCCAAACCCATGCGTCCAAACCCATGGGTCAAACCCATGGGTCAAACCCATGGGTCACCGCGCCAGCCCCGCGGCGCCCCCCGGCCCGTTGCCCCCCAACGACATGGCGGAGAAGTCGCACGTGAGCTCCTCCCCCGCCTCCACCCGCCGAGCCGCGAACAACCCGACGTAATACAACAGCGGACTGCGGCAGCCGCCGGCCAGCACCGGCTGCGCCACCAGAGCCGGACCCAGATCGGCCCCCGCCGCCGGCGCCCCCGCGGACACCGACGCCTGCGACGGCGTCGGCGGTCTCGTCCACTGCCGTACAAACCGCGCGACGTTGCCGGCGCGTCGGGTGTCGAGCGCCAGCATGCAGGGCCGCCGTCGAGCGGCGGGACGCGCCGGGTCGCCGTCGGCGTCGCGGGGGGAGGAGGAAGCGGCGGCGGCGGCGGCGCCGCCGCCAGGGGAGCGGCTGCTCGGATGGAGCGCACATGTGAGCGGGTTGGGTGGCAGCTGCCACAGCGGCACATGTCGTTCGGACCAGTTGAGGCCGCGGACGCAGACCGCCTGGGTTCGGGGTCCAACCGACAAGTTGGTTGGTTGTTTGGTCAGTTGGTTATGGTCGTTTAGGGCTGTATGGTCCTTGCGAGGTTCACATGGACAGACTCACACACAACCACACACACAGTCCACACACAGTCCTTACAATCAGTCGCATTCCAAATGTATGATTCTCGCAGGTTTCCTGGTAAGTAGGCTGGTCACCGGGATGGGTCCGGTGGGTTACTTCAACAACCCAAGGTCCCCGCTAAACCCACTACCGGGCCCTCGTTGCCCCGCGCGGCCCTCCTGGAGCGCGTCCTCCTACGGTACGGCAGTCGTATTACTGGTGCGAAGGTAACGGTAACTGACAGGACCTCACCTCCCACAGACAGAAGAAATGATTGAGCAGTACGACACCGGGTGCCTCCGGCAGCCGCCGCTCCCCCAGCGCCGCACTCGCCTCCGCCACCTGCTGCGCGGAGACGACGCGGCCCAGCAGCGGCGCCACAAAGTCCCCCGGCTCCAGGGACTCCGCACACCGAAGCGCCCAGCCGCGGTCCCGGCTCCGAAACACCTCCAGGGGGCGCCGTACACCGCGGGAGAGCTGCCCGGAGGGGAGGAGGTGGTGCCGGTGGGCGGAGGAAGAGGAGGGAAATGAAGAGGGAAACACCCGGGAAAAAGGAAAAGAAAATCAAACCCAGAAACCCGCGCACGGTGGGTGCTCATTCCTTGGACGGGTGGCCGGGGGGACGAGCGGGGGCGGGGGCGGGGGGAGATCTGGGGGCGGCAGTTATGGTGGGTATGTGACGATGTGTGGGCCGATGACCATCATGGTGTGTCATCCTTGGGGTCTGGGGGAGTAAGGGTTGGTCAGTGGTGGGGTGTGGCATGGTCTGTGGTTGTAAAACGGACTTTCTAAGTTTTGTTTTATACCTACTTCCTCGACCGGGCACACACCCGCATCCCTACCTGCATGTTGCCCAGGCACCGGGGCTGGCTGCAAGAGGCGGAGCTGCACTCGTGGACCCCTGGGGGGAGCGGGTGGGGCGGGGGAGGGGTGAGGAGGGAGCGGGTGGGGCGGGGGAGAGGTGAGGAGGGAGCGGGTGGGGCGGGGGAGGGGTGAGGAGGGAGCGGGTGGGGCATGGATTGGGGAACCGATACGTGGCACAGGAGTCAATTCGCGACCCAAGTTACTTACCATACATACCTGAATTGTGCGCTCACTGTTACCTCGGGCGACCGCGTCGCCGCCGGACCCATCCCGGACCAACCAACGCGCGACAGCACGAGGACGGACCACACCCCAGACAGCACAAATTATCGAGAACGTAGTACTCACCTGCGCAAATGGGACGAAACGCGGACGGACGGCGAGGCGAACGGAAGATGTGAGTGGCAACAAAGGGCGGACAAACGGCAGGCAAAGGCAAAAGGTTAAATTAAAGAAAAAGAAGAAAAGAGCACGCAAACCCGGCGGCGACGCGGCGAAAGAGGGTGGGTCCAGGAAACGGTAGACGGAAATAGCAATGCAAGAATGTACGGGCGTACGGGTGTACGGAAGGGCGACATCGCAGACGGGCGTAGGGTTGGCAGGCACAGAAACAGGAGTTCCGCAATCAGGGCGCAATCGGTGACCGCGGGGATGGGTGGGGCGGGGGAGGGGTGAGGAGGGAACGGGTGGGGCGGGGGAGGGGTGAGGAGGGAGCGGGTGGGGCGGGGGAGGGGTGAGGAGGGAGCGGGTGGGGCGGGGGAGGGGTGAGGAGGGAGGCTCGGGTGAAGGGCGGGGGAGGGGTGAGGAGGGAGGCTCGGGTGAAGGGCGGGGGCGGGGGCGAGGGCGGGGTAGGTGGGGTACAGCGAAACGCACCTGCCGTGAATACCCATCCCCTAAGCGGACCACCGTCCTCCTGGCCCACGGCCTCCTGCCCCACGGCCTCCTGCCTCCTGCCCCACGGCCTCCTGCCTCCTGCCCCACGGCCTCCTGCCTCCTGCCCCACGGCCTCCTGCCTCCTGCCCCACGGCCTCCTGCCTCCTGCCCCACGGCCTCCTGCCTCCTGCCCCACGGCCTCCTGCCTCCTGGCCCACGGCCTCCTGGCCCACGGCCTCCTGCCCCACGGCCTCCTGCCTCCTGGCCCACGGCCTCCTGCCCCACGGCCTCCTGCCTCCTGCCCCACGGCCTCCTGCCTCCTGCCCCACGGCCTCCTGCCCCACGGCCTCCTGCCTCCTGCCCCACGGCCTCCTGCCTCCTGCCCCACGGCCTCCTGCCTCCTGCCCCACGGCCTCCTGCCTCCTGGCCCACGGCCTCCTGCCTCCTGCCCCACGGCCTCCTGCCTCCTGCCCCACGGCCTCCTGCCTCCTGCCCCACGGCCTCCTGCCTCCTGCCCCACGGCCTCCTGCCTCCTGCCCCACGGCCTCCTGCCTCCTGGCCCACGGCCTCCTGGCCCACGGCCTCCTGCCCCACGGCCTCCTGCCTCCTGGCCCACGGCCTCCTGCCCCACGGCCTCCTGCCCCCCCACGCCTCCTGCCTCCTGCCCCACGGCCTCCTGCCTCCTGCCCCACGGCCTCCTGCCTCCTGCCCCACGGCCTCCTGCCTCCTGCCCCACGGCCTCCTGCCTCCTGCCCACGGCCTCCTCCTGCCTCCTGCCCCAACGGCCTCCTGCCCTGCCCGGCCTCCTGCCTCACTCCTGCCCACGGCCTCCTGCCTCCTGCCTCCTGCCTCCTGCCCCACGCCTCCTGCCTGCCCCACGGCCTCCTGCCCACGGCCTCCTGCCTCCTGCCCCACGGCCTCACGGCCTCCTGCCTCACGGCCTCCTGCCCACGGCCTCCTGCCCCCTCCCCACGGCCTCCTGCCCACACGGCCTCCTGCGGCCCACGGCCTCCTGCCCCCCCACGATCTTTTCCAGCTCGCCCCCGACCTCTTCGCCAAGCCGGCCCTAGGCCCCCCCCCCGGGGCCTGTCCAACCCGCCTCCAGGGGGGGCCAAGGAAAGCCCGGGAATACAGGAAATTAACAGACATTACGCCCGAGCGGGATCCATGCGAAAACGCCCAAACTCACCCAGCCCGATGGGCGGCAGGGAGGGTGCCGGGTACTACCTACCCAGCGGTCTCATAGCCAGCAGCCGGCCCTCCTCGTCATAGCTAGTCTCCAAGGAAAGTCCCGGCGGCGGCGCCTCCTTGCCGCCGGCCTCATCCCTCGGCCTCGCCGCCTCTGTTTGCCGCACCTCAGCGTGGTAGGTGCGGCCGCAGGACTGCCCCCAGCGCGGCTTCGCTGCGGCGCACAGCTCCTGCAGGGGGGTTGGGGTTGGGGTTGGGGTGTGTAGGAGATTGGTAGAAGCACTCGTTGTGTGGGGAGGGGGACGAAAAGAAATGGGTAAAGAGATGATATTCGTTGGCTGGGGTGGCATGGGATTGGGGTGGGGTGTGCAACTGTGCGCGTATGTGGTGATGATGGTGTGTCGCACCCCCCCTTCGCCATTCCTCAACTTTGCGAAAAACGTCAGAAGTTTCAGGAAGGGCGAAACGCTAGATGCTACGCCTCCGCGGGGAAAGTGGCCTTCGAGTTGGACGATTGAATTTCCATCCTGTCCTCGCCCCTGTCCTCGCCCCTGTCCTCGCCCCACTGACGGGTGGTACCGGATGCGGCCCCCCTTCGCCCTTCCCACCCCCCCTTCGCCCCTCCCACCCCCCCTTCGCCCCTCCCACCCCCCCTTCGCCCCTCCCACCCCCCCTTCGCCCCTCCAACCCCCCACCCCCACCCCCACCCCACCGCGAGTTCCTCCAGCGCCGCCGCCACCCCGGGCTGCTGCCTGGCCGCCTCCTGCAGGTCTGCCCCCAGGTGCGCCTCGAAGGTCGCCGCCGACAGGTACTCGAAGGCGGGGGGCGGCACCAGGTCCACATCGTTGAACACTGGCACGGGAATCTGCGGCGCGGCGGTTGAGGGGCCGGTGAGGGGGTTCAGGGGGTGGGGAAATGAGGTGGTGGTAGCTTTGGGTGGGGGTGGGGGTGGAATGCGTCGGTCCGGTTCTGGTGCGGGTGCTGGCGCGATGTGGGCTGTTGCAGTGGGAGGGTGGTGGTGGGGGCGGGGGGTGGGGGGTGG
Source organism: Eudorina sp. 2006-703-Eu-15 (assembly GCA_003117195.1). Lineage (NCBI taxonomy): Eukaryota > Viridiplantae > Chlorophyta > Chlorophyceae > Chlamydomonadales > Volvocaceae > Eudorina > Eudorina sp. 2006-703-Eu-15. The sequence continues at coordinate 27,057 of BDSI01000091.1, forward strand.
GGAACTGGAATGCGACGATGACCTGCGCTGACCGCCAAAGCGCGGGGTTGGGGGTAGGCAGGCGTGCGCGCGTCATGCAAAGGGCGCACCCGCGGCGGAAACAATTTCCATACAACATGCCAAACAACTGCACCAGCCCAGCCTTGAAGCAACATACAGACAGTGTCAGATTGAGCGCCCAACAGTTGCCCGCATGCCCCACCAATGCAGGTGTGCAGGTGTGTGGTGAGTGAGTGGAACGTGGGTGTAAGGGTGGCCCGACCCACGGGTCCGCCCACCTGCTCCTCCTTGCCGCACAACATCCCAAGGAAGCCCGACCCGCGGGTCCGGGCGCCAGCCTCCCATTGCGCCCAGCCCGCGTCGCTCAGTGGCGGCGCCGGCAGCCCCAGGGACGACGCGGCCGACCCAAGGGTCGGAGGGGCACCGCCTAACTGCAGGACAGGGATATGGGCAACACCCAAACGGGACAGAGCAGGGCAGGGCCCATGGGTCGGCGGGGGGATGGAATGAAGCTGCGAGGACTGGCTGACAGAGGGGCCTTGGGGCAGCAGGGCCGGCGGAGGGCCAGGGTGCTAAGCTGATAGCTGACGGCAGGCGAACACGAGATGTCGGTGTGCAACTTTTGATTCTTCATTTCCCCACTCCCGCTTCCGCTGGGATTACCACACGCGCGTTCTGCCGTACACTATCTCCTGTCGTACCTGCGGCCGCGGGCCCCTCTCTTTCCCCTTTCCTTCTCTCCTCCACCAGCCGCTGCCGTACTGAACCAATTCAAGCCAAGCACGCCCACGCGCACACCCACGCGCACACAACCCCACCTCCAGCCCCAACCCTACACCCTCCACATCATCCCACGGGCACTGGACTCCCCTCCCCTCCCCTCCCCTCCCCTCCCCTCCCTCCCCTCCCCTCCCCTCCCCTCCCCTCCCCTCCCTCCCCTCCCCTCCCCTCCCTCCCCTCCCCTCCCCTCCCCTCCCCTCCCCTCCCTCCCCTCCCCTCATCCAAACAAGATTCCCGCCTCATCCCGCCCATCCGCTCACCGCCAGCGGTACAACCTCAAACTCGTGGCGGGGCCGCTTGGCGGGGCGGGGGCCGCACCCGGCCGCGCGGCGGGGCAGCTGGCGGCGGCGCCGCAGCCGCAGCCGCCGCCGCGGCCTCCACCTCGGGCTGGTGCCCCATCACGTTTTTGCGCGCCGCTATCGTGGGTAGAAGCTGTCGCTGCCGCGGGCTTGATTCCGGCTGCTGCTGCTTCTGCGGTTGCTTCTGCTGCTGTGGTTGCTGTTGCGGTTGCGGTTGCTGCTGCCGAGGTTGGCGCTGCTGCTGGTTCGGATCCTGACCCTGATCCTGATGTTTGGATGGCGGCGGCTTCGGAGCCGGAGCCGGCTGCTTCGCCGGCGGCGGGGCCGCGGCACTGGGCGACGATGGCCGTTTGGCAGGTGGCTTGACTTTGAGTGGCGGAGCTTTGGCGGCGGCTGCGGCGGCGGCGGCGGGGCCGTCGCTCGGAGCTGACGGCGGCGCCGACACCGCGCTCGCCAAGGACGACACGCGCTGCAGCGGCGGCTGCGGCTGCGGCGGCGCTGCTGCCGGGGCGCGGCCATGGCCCTTGACCTGCGCTTGCTGTTTTGCCGGATTGCCGGCGGCCGGCTTAGTCGCCGTGGGCTTCGCCGTCGCGGCCGCCCCGGCCGCGGCTGCGCTGGAGGCCTTCTGTTTCTTGCCGTCGGTGCTGCCCGCGGCGCCGCCGCCGGCGCCGCCTCCTCGGCTCTTGGCTTTACCGCCCGCTGATGCGCTGCCCGATGCGGCGACGGACTGCGGCAGACCGACGTACTCAATCTGCGGGCGCGGCATCCAAACACCCACCGACAGACTCTCACTCCCTTTCCCTCATGCCTCATCCATTCAATCTAAAGAGGTGCATCTGAGGTCCATCTGACGATATCCGTCTAATGAGATCCATTCAATGAGGTCCATTCATCCAGCATTTTGATACGCAGCCAGTCAAGCAGTTTGGCATTGAAGAGGTATCGAGCCCCAGCCCCAGCCCCAGCCCCAACCCCAGCCCCAGCCCCAGCCCAACCCCAGCCCCAGCCAACCCCAGCCCCAACCCCAGCCCCAACCCCAGCCCCAACCCCAGCCCCAACCCCAGCCCCAACCCCAGCCCCAACCCCAGCCCCAACCCCAGCCCCAACCCCAGCCCCAACCCCAGCCCCAACCCCAACCCCAGCCCCACCCAGCCCCAACCCCACCCAAACCTGACCCCAACAAACCCGGCCGAGCCCGAGCCCGAGCCCCACCCCATTCCAGACCCTACCAGGTCCATGTCCGGGAGCAGTTCGGGTCGCGACCCGCGGGCCGGCGGCTCCTTGTCGAAGTGCGCGAACGCGACCAGCAGGTACAGCTCGTCCACGTTGTTGTCCACGTCGTATTTGATCTTGTCGTACATTGCATGGCATCGGGTCGGATTTGCAGGGCGGGCGGGCGGCGGACTCGTGGGCACGCGGCCGCGCATCGCTCACGGACCGATGTCGAAATTGCACCCTTCCATCCCACACGACAGCAACGCGCTCAGAAGCTCAGAAGCTCAGAAGCGCGCCAAACACCGACAGCGATCTTCTGCACCATGCTGCAGTTGGCGGGTTAATCCTTCTCGGCCCCTCCCACCGACTCCTGCTCCGCCCCCTCCCGCCCCACCTGCACCGTGCCATTGGTGGTGTCGCACTTGAGGATCTTGGCCCGGTACCAAACCCCCAGGTCCTTCTGCTGCAGGGGCCCCGGCGCCCAGGTGCGACCCAGGCCCCCGTAGCCGGAGGAGTTGGGCACCGGGATGGGCTGATCGTACCAGTACACCTGCGGTACGACAAGGGTGTACGGTAGTAATACGGATGAGAGACAAAGCGGGCTGCGTCAACGTCCTGGCACTTGATGACTTCAACCTCCCCGCCGTACAAGCCGTACAACCCAGAGAAACCGCACTGGTGGAAAGCCCTGACCACCTGACCACCCTACCCAGAATGAGACGCCCTTGAGTTCTTTGTTGCCGCCCTGCGCCACCAGGGTGCTGCTCAGCAGCTGCCGGAGGGGCACCTGCAAGCGGGCCCCCAAGGGAGGGTGGCAGGCATACAGGGCAACATGACAACATCGGCGGTTATCGGTTTGTTGCCATTTTACGGTCTCACCGTCTTTATTGACAAAAGGGGGATACAGGACATTGTAAGACGTTCAGAAAAGAGAGGAAGGGGACGGCAGCGGGAAGGGGAGGGAGGGTCCGAACGGCGGGCGATTCGAGGAGGATCACCACCTCGCTGGGCAGCAGCCAGGGACAGCCAGGGGCGCCGTCATCGCACGTGTGCAGGCCGGGCCAGGCCCAGCCAGGGGCGGCCGTTTCTGACCCCGCACTGCCGGTGGCGGGCCTGGCAGCGTGTCCGCACCGCCGCTGCTGTTGACAGGCCCGGCCAGGCCGGGGCAGCGCACACCAGGCCAGGCCAGGCCCCGCCAGGCCAGACCAGGCCAGGCCAGGCCACGGCCCCGCGAGGCCACGGCCCGCAAGTCGCCTCGTTTGGTTTGAACCATCTGCAAGGGGTTGGATTGGTGCTCTTCCCCCCGCCCCACACAGTCCCTCGGTCGCGCCCCAACCCCCGCGATCCCGCAGGTCGTCCCGCCCTGGACCCTTCCCCCCTTCCTATACCCGCCCTGGAACCTTCCCCCCTTCCTATACCCGCCCTGGAACCTTCCCCCCTTCCTATACCCGCCCTGGAACCTTCCCCCCTTCCTATACCCGCCCTGGAACCTTCCCCTGGCCTTCCTGGCGCCCCGCCCAATGCCCCCCCGCCGGCCCCTCAGCCGCCGCCGACCCACCGGCTTGGGCAACGTGTTGGGCCCCGCGCGCACCACCATCGCCTCCGCCATGCACAGCGCGTCCACCCGCGCGGCCGACTCGTCGTCGCTGTCCTCGTCCTCGTCGTCCCCCTCGCCGCCGCCGCCCTCGTAATCGTCCAGGTTCTCGCCCCTGCGGGGGAGGGGGGCAGCCGGGGAGCAGCCGGGGAGCCAAGGCAGTACCCGGGACATGAGCCCGCCGCACGCCACCGGGTCAGGGTTGGGCTGCTTGAGTTGGTTGTGCTGCGATCTGCCTTGCTCGGGTTGTGCTGCGATCTTTGGTTTGCTCCAGTTGTTCCGTGATCTGGGTTTCTGGGTTTTGTCAATCTCAACCCCGATCTCAATGCGCACGCGCGCCCACGCGGCCGTCCTGTCCCCCCTGGTGTCCGGTCGCATACACCGCGTACCGAGACCGTTTTCCACCTTGCAGGCGTGTTCTCTTCTGGGTCGAAGTGTGTCGAGTGGGTTTCCTGTTGCCTGAAGTCCAGCCCCCGCCCCGCTCCACCTGACGCCCTCGTCCTCATCTGTCCCCCCCCGTTGGATGACCCATGGTCCGGCCCTTCATTCGCTCCTCAACCCCCCATGGTGGCCCAGTCCGCAGCCATGGAGTTGGCCCCCCTTCACAGCCCCTCAACGGCCCCTTCACTCCCACTCACTTGCAGTGCTCCACCACCCAGCTGTCCAGGGACATGAGCCGGCTGCCGTCCGGGTGCTCGCCGTCCCTCTCAGAGCAGGTACACCAGACCATAATCGAGTTGGTGGCGGCGCGGTGGCCTGAGGCCATCAGCAGTAGCAGTAGCAGCAGCCGCACCCAGCCATGATCACCACACCCAGCAGTAGCAAGGGACACGGACACGAGGGAGGGGCCTTGGGGGATGAGGACGGTCAGACGGGCCCGGCAGCACCCGGGCAGCGGACCGCCTCAGCCGCGGCAGCAACGAGTGTCGAGAAGAAGGCGCGCACGCTATCACCTTGCTGAGGTGGCACCCGTTTCTATGGCCGGCGGGGAAGGGGAGGTAACCCCCCGCTCCTGTTACCATACAGCAGCGGGTACGGCAGTGCATGTCGGGGCTGTACGACCGCGGTACAGCGCATGCCGAGGGCTGTACGGCCGCGCAACTCCACCCGGGGGGCCACGATGTACGGTGCGGCAAGGACGGACGCACTCAGATGGCGAGGGGGTCAAAGGGTTCCAGATGTGCACTACAGAGCTGCCGGCCATGTCTTGACGGGACAGACACAGAAGAAAGCCCACTAAACCTGAGACCCACCCCAGCCCACCCCACTCCACCCCACCCCGCCTCGACCACGGAAGCGGACCCCAACCGATGGCAGGGGCAGAAACGCTGCGGGAAAGAGTAGGGGTGCCGCCACAGTCCCAGCTCCCAGGCACACCCCAAAGGGGGCCCGCGCCCACCTCCCAGCAACAGGCAGCTCTTGTTGCAGCAACGGAGCTCCATACCGGGCATCCAGCGAGCAGCCGCGATGAGTTTCTGCGGTGGACCCGGATTGGGGTTGGGAAACGGGAAGGCGCGGGAAGAGTCAGCAGACCCGGGACGGGTCAGTTTGCGCGGGGCACATGGTTATCGAGGCCCACAGTTCAAGAGGGTGACTGCCCCTCGAGCCCGCGACCAAGGGATCGCGCCGTCTGCGCCATGTGCCAAGGTTGGTGTCGATGTCCGGAGTTGTGAACTGAACCGTGGGTCACAGGAGGAATCGCAGACTCTCGTATCAACCGACATAATCCAAGTTTGCAAGACCACAGAGAAAGAGAACGGCGGCAACCCAGCACGCAGCTGTTGTGGCAGAGCTCAATATCGGGTGCTGCTTGTGGGAAAATCACCGCTCGAATAGTCTGCCCCGAAAAGTATGCGTCCATGAGATATTAACGGTCATAGTACTCATGAGTGTTGGTGCGTTCTCCATGTGCATAATGTGTCAAGAGTTAAGGCCATGCAAAATCTTCGCTTAGCGCACCTTGTCATCTTCCACAACAATTTTCAGCTTAGCAAGTTCATCAGCGTAACTCGACATTTTGCCACGATAACTCGGCCCCGCGTAACGGGTTGCTGGGGCGACTTTCGCGCCTAATTACAACTTGCCGAAGCAGACCTCTCCTAACAAGCTGCGCATGGATGCAACATTATAAACACAATTCATCTGAATTACTTTCGTTCACTCCATCCAGCGCGTTCAGGCTGGTTTGCGGAAAATGTAGGGCCTTATACTGTTGGCGTCCAGGGAGGCGGGAAGGTTATGCTTCGGCGAATGCATGGCCGCATTGATTTTATTTCGGTAACATTTTCAGACGTTTTCATGGTCAGCTTTGCGGCGCTAGGCTCATAGGGCCGTCTGACCGCCGACTGATCTTCACTTCAGACATCTTGGTCTATAGGGTCACCTACAATTCTACTTTCAGCGCGAGGCCTGAGCCCTCTCCCCGCCCTCCCTTCCCATCCCGCCCTCCCCACCCGTCCCGTCCCGTCCCGTCCCGCCCGCCCGCCCCGCCCCACCCTTCCTCCCGTCCCGTCCTTCTCCGTGCCCTCCCAAGCAGACAACGGTTGAGGGCCGCTGGTCTTTAGACGGTGACACAGAAAACAGCCTACTCGGTCCGCCAGCGCAGCTTTGGTCAGTCCAACATTTGACAACGCAATCATGTCTGACAGCGAAGCCGCGGCAGCAGAGAATGCTGAGCAGCAGCAACATCAAGAACAGAATGATCAGCAACAGCAACATGAAGATGCGGGCCCAAGTGTGAACGACGGCTCAGCTGATGGCGCGGGCTTGCCACCACCGCCACCAAAGCCAGCAAGCGACGGCTCTAAGGAACGTGGACGCGGCAGCTCTCGCGAGAAGAAGCGGCGGAGCCGAAGCCGCTCCCGTGACAAGGCGGAAAAGCGGCGATCTCGCTCTCGCAGCACATCCAGGGAGCGCCGGCGCGGCAAGGATCGCTCGCGGTCACGCGACCGCGCAAACAAGGATCGGTCGCGGTCTCGCGAGCGCCGGCGCCGCAGCAGCAGGGAGCGCAGCGCTCGGTCGCGGTCGCGCTCTCGTGACCGCACCGCCGCGCGGCGCTCCCGCTCCCGTGACCGCCGGCGGTCGCGGTCCCGGGAGCGCAGCCGGCGTGAGAGCCGCAGCAGTGAGCGCGGCGCCCCGCCCAACACCTCCGCCCCCATCCCCGGTCTCGGCGGCCCTCTCCCTCCGCCTCCCCCGCTGCCGGACCACCTCGCCAACGTCCCCCTGCCCGGCCCACCCGGACTCCCCAACCCGCCCTCCGTCCCGCCCAACATCGCCGCGCTGCAAGCCCAACAAGCCCTCCAGGCTCAGCAGGCGCTGCAAGCCCAGATCCAGGCGCAGCAGGCCCAGCAGGCCTTGCAGGCGCAGGTGCAGCTCCTGACCGCTCAAGCGAACTCGGCGGCCATGCTGGGCGACCGGCGCGCGCGCGAGATCTTCGTCGGCAACCTGAACCGCGGCCTCGTCTCCGCCGAGATGCTCCGGGAGCTGTTCAACGCGGTGCTCGCCAACATGGTCCCCGACCCGCTGGTGAACCCGCCTGTCATCACGGCCCGCCTGGACGCGTCGGGCAAGTACGGCTTTGTGGAGCTGCGCTCGCCGGAGCTGGCGTCCGCGGCCACGCAGCTGCACAAGATGGAGCTGTGCGGGAAGCCCATGACGGTGGAGCGCGCCAAGGGCTACACGGACAGCCAGGCGCACCTGAACGCGGCGGCCCAGAAGATGCAGCTGGCGCAGGTATGTGTTGTTGAAAAGAAAGAGATGTTGTCTAGAAACCTTTGGTTCGGGGGGTTTGAGAAGCGCGACCGGGTGTTCGGTCCCATCGGATCGGGGCGGGGGGGGAGATGAGAACCTTGGGCCTGGCCGGGGGGGTTGTCGCATGTTGGTATGGGAGACCGGATCTTGTTGTGGTACAGGAATTTAGAGATTTTCGCAGTCAATGGTGAACGACCCCGCAAACCCGGCCGGCTCTGTCAAGCACGCGCTCAACCGTTCTGTCCTCGTCGCCTGCCCCGCTGTCCCTGTTGACCTCTCCCCCGTTTGTAGGTCTTCGCGCAGCAGCTGGCGGGCGGAGGTGGGCTCCCCGGTGTGCCCGCAGCCGCCCCGTCGCTACCGGGCGGCCTCCCCGGCGTCGCCGCTGCCGGCCTCCACGCCGGCTTGCCCGGCGTCCCCGCCGCTGCCCCCGCACCCGTCCACGCCGCGCCCATGGTGCCCCAAGGCAGCGGTGCGACCACCGTCGTGCTGCTGGAGAACGTGATGAACGTGGGGTCCGTGCGCAACGACCAGGAGCGGCGGGAGCTGCAGACGGACGTCTACCAGGAGGCGTCCAAGTTCGGGACCCTGACGGGGATCACGATCCCGGTGCCGCCGCAGCACGTCGCCGACGGGGAGCCATGCCGCGTCTACCTCAAGTACACTAACGCGATTGACGCGCAGCGCTGCCAGCAGACGATGGAGGGGCGCATGTTTGACGACAACAAGGTCCGGGCGGTGTTTGCGACCGAGGCGGACTTTTTCCGGGCGCAGGCGGGCGAGTGGCTGCCGTCGGGTTCGACGCTGCCGGCCTTTGTGCGGTGAAAGGGGAGGGGGGTTCGGATTCGGAGCCGGAGCGGGGCGTGCATTAGCAGAAGAGGAGTGTTGGGGCGCGGATGTGTTTTTGGCGGTGCGCTTGATTGTAGGCATTACACCCATAGGAGGTTTCAGATGTGACTGCTGCGGGCGTTGGCGCGAGGACTTCCTTGGCTTCGCACGTCGTTCATGCACTGTCGAAACACAGAAGCATACTGCGACGCCCTTGACGTGGGTCGTCCTTGCCAGCAATGCAAAGATGTCGGATATATGTGCGAAAGGCGGAGGATAATTCGAAAGCGGGTGCGCGCATCTGCACGTTGGGTGTCGGCGCTATGAAGCGGTAGCTATGAAGCGCTAACTCTGTTTGTGGCTGCGTGGCATTTGTTCCTTTCCTCTTCGGGCATTTTCGGAGTCGCATATCGTTTTGAGGCGGTCGGTATCTGTGCAGCCTGGTAATGATCGTTCGGACGAGTCGCTATCCCTACAACCCTTCTGTGTGTCGCGAGGTGTCTGTCTGTGCATCAGCACCAGCTGCTCCGCATTCAGCGCAGCTTGAAGGCGCGTCTGGGTCCCCCAAGGAGACAGAACCCCCGACGTTTCACATGGGTTGCAGAACGATGGGGTAGCTGATGGGGTTCAGCAATACTTCGCATGCAAGTTCCTCTACTGCTGTAGGATTCTCTCACATCACTAGCAGCAGCATTGCCTCCGCATACAAAACAGTCTGCAGGCGCGCCGGGGTAACCCCCGAAAGAGGCAGTTCCAAGGTTTCACGAAAGGCGCGGCACATCGCTTTTGCCGCCAATCCCCGCCTGCGTCACAAAGGGAACGATGGCTGCACAACAGCGGGCGGGATGCCACATACCGCAAGAACCTTTCCGCCCACAATCGTGCCATCCACATAGTTCAGTACGCGTCTCCCCTGCCATAACACTTGCCGTCATGGGGCGTAACCCAGCGCGTATCCAGACACATCACTCGAAAGCAACCTAACCAATCTTGCGCCCGCGCAAATATTCCACAATTTGCCGCTTCACATCTCCAGAGGATGTATGACGAATCTAGATCCAAAACGAAGCCCACGAACCGCCACGACCGCCAAGCGACGCCTAAGCCCAAGCTGCATTCACATCCTCCGTGCACCGGCTGTGGTCTTGGGCTTCTTAGGCACGGGTGGCTTGGCTGCGGCAGCGGGGAGAGGGCCAGGGGTCGGCCCGCCGACCCGTGGGTCGCTGGGCCCCCCGCGTGCAGGGGCGGCGGCGGCGGCGGCGGTCCCGACGCCGCCGGCATCGACCTGCGGGTCCACGTCAGGCACATCAGGGATCCTTCCTGACGGTTGGCAACCGACCCCATACAACCCCACTGCCCCATTGATTGGCAACCGACCCCATACAACCCCACTGCCAAGGGCGCTGACTCACAGCAACGTCCGTTTCTGCGTGCCAGAGCGACGGAGTGAAATGAATGAATGAATAACGAATGAAAGAATGAAAGAATCACGGCAGCTCCGGACATTGAGATTGTCGGAAGCGTCGCACGCAAGGCAGCGAGCGATTCGAGCAAGGGCCTAGACCCAAACACGATCGGGTTGGCGGACCCGAAACACCCGATCCTTTTGCCGTCTGGCATGACTCCCAACCACCTCCCGTCCCGGCGGCGCACCTGTGTCCCCGCCGACCCGCGGGACACCCGCACGTGGGCCTCACACGCCGCCTGGAACGCCGCGTTGTGGGTCACCGCCAGCACCTGCCGTACGGGGGGGCGCCGTGAGGGGCCATTTGTCGTGTGCCCCGATGTCTGCTTGCTGTCGTACAGTAACGGTCAACGACCTACCTGCGCCCCTGCCCCGCCCGCCGCCCATGACAATCACTGCGTTGATCCGGCGGCTCGGTGGCTTCAGACCCCTTAACCCCCGTCGTCCCGTGTCCTGCCAAGCCATCACCCCCGACGATAAACTGCGCGCCGCAGTTTCAACGGGACTGTATACCTCCCCCCTTTCGACGATTGGTAACTACATTAAGATGGAGAGAGCTGCTCCGTATAGCTATTGCAGAGGGGAGACAGAAGGGGAGCCAGAAGGGGAGACAGAGGAGCAGCTGTGTGGTGCGCGTACCTGGCAGCCAGCGCCCCGATGTGACAGGTGGCGCAGCAGAGCCGCCACCGCCGACTGGTTATGCTCGTCCAGTGCGGCGTCCACCTCGTCCAGCAAGAACAGCCCGCCGCCGCCGCCGCCGTCATCCCTGGAGGCGCCGCCGCCGGGCCCCACCGCCAGCGCAACTGACAGCAGCAGCGCCACCGAGACCAGGGTGCGCTGACCCCCTGCGAGTGTGCGAGAGCGGCCAATGCCGTACGCGCAAATGCACAAACGGATTTAACCTGTTGTATAATTGGTGGACTTTCACTTGTAATGGGGGGCGTAGGCGTGGAGCTGCGGCATACGGCCAGATCCACTGAGTGTATGTACCACATGATATCCTGTACGCCTACGACATGCCGTACACCGTCATGCCGTACGCGGCCCCCTCATGTCGAGCATCCCGTACCGTACAGCACAGTCAAGGTATGTTACGTTTCGGCAGCCTACCGTACCTGATAGTTGCCCCAGTTCGTCGCTCCACTCGACCTCGTGTCCCGGGGCCGCCGCTTCGAAACCACCGTTGGGGTGGCGGCGCCGGAAGCGCACAGCCACGCCGCGGCTGGCGCACCCGTGCGGTGTCCCCAGATCCAGATTCAGGGAAGGCAGCAGACGGCCGCACAGCGACACGAAGCGGCGCCGCACAGCGTTGAACACGGCGGTGTTGGCGGCCAGGACCTGCCCGACGTCGTCGCCAAGGGGGCGGGGGTCTCCTGGTTGAAGCCGAAGGGCCGGCTAGTTGGGATGCGGCCGAGCACCTATCTGAAGCATCTTACTATTGCCCGGGTAGCTCAGTCGGAAGAGCGCAAGGCCCCACCTTGGGTGCTACAGATCTCAAGAGATGAGTGTCTTACCGAAGCGGCGGAGTCTGTGATGGCCCTCTGCGAGGCAGGGAGAGAGGAGTGGGAGTGTGGGACAGGGATGTTAAGAAGTTGGAAGGACGGCTGCTGTGATGAGCGGACTAGGGTAATGCATGCAGTAAAATTGGTAGGATCGTACATGTCGTACACTCAAGGCAGTACCGTCTAGATAATGCGAATATATAGGATAGACATCCTACCCGTATGCGGCAAAATGTTGTTATCGTTCCACCCCTAGAGAACAGTTCCTTAGCACCTGCATGCACGCCCAGGGCCTTCCGCGCATGTCACGTGCCGTACCGCGCGTGCCGTACCTGCAGCATGTCCACGGCCGTCGCCAGGCTGGTCGCCCGCTCCCGCAGTGTCGCCACCGCCGCCACCCGGTCCTGGAACTGGGCCAGCTGCGCAGGCGGAACCTGCGGGAAGGTGCCCAGCCACAAAATCCACAACGACGCCAGTGCTCAGCCACGCATATTCGTGGTTAGAGATGAAATCCGCCCAGACAATCTTGTGAGAGGCCCCGGCCCAGGCCCAGGCCTCGGGCCCCCCGCCCAGGCCCCGGCCCAGGCCCCGGCGGCTCAGGCCCCGTTTGCGGGAGATTGAAATCAAGGCACAACAAGTTAGGTGGCCGGGTAAAACCCTGGGACCTGGGAGCCGGGGACGGGGCACGGGGGAAACGACGCCCCCCGCATCCGACAGCGGCATCCGGGGTGGCTGAGTATTAGCACTTTACCAGCACGTTTTGATATGGATTGCAGCGGCGGAGATAACCGCAGCGGCGGAGATGAGCGCTACGGAGTAGCATCATGGAATTTTGTGGAGAGGAGGGAGTCAGGGAGAGGGAGGAGACCGCGGCTCCGAGGGAGGGTCCCGGCGCGCTTATCGGGTGTCGCCGGGGGGGTCGCTCCACGAGACCGCGACGCTACCCTGTACTGCATACACGCGTCCTGTCGTACATACCCTACCTGGCTTCCGTCCAGCTTCGAGCGCTCCGCCTTCAGCGCCCGCAATCGGCGCCTCAGATCCGCCGCCGCGTCCTCGTACCGCTCCTGCGGCTCCGCCACCTCCGTCGGCGGCGACGCCGCCTCATCCGTGCCCGGACTCGCCGATGCGGCCAACATTGTCGTACCCGTAACCGCCGTACCACCGTACTCGTGCCGTACAGTATCGCGCTCCTGCGCGACGCGCATGAGTGACGCCCGCGACGCGTTGAGCGCCTCCTGCCCGGACCGAAGTGCTGCGGCGCGGGCTTGGTGCTCAGCGCGCAGATCCGAGACCAGATCCCCGGCGGCAGCCACCCTCGCACCGAGCTCACGGCGCCGCCTGCGGGTTTGGGGGGTTGGGGGTTGGGGGGTTGGGGGGTTGGGGGGTTGGGGGGTTGGGGGGTTGGGAGGTTGGGGGTTGGGGTTGGGGGTTGGGGGGTTGGGGGTTGGGGGGTTGGGGGTTGGGGGGTTGGGGGGTTGGGGGCGCGCCGCAGACGAATGACTGGCTGACTGGCTGAATGATTGAGTGAACGACAGAAAGAATGATTGACTGACTGAATGATTGACTGAATGAATGACTGAATGGATGACAGAATGGACGTTCATGTGGGTCGGAGGCGCAGCCGCAGCAGGAGGCGGCACCGGAGCAGCTCTTGGGGCAAACGCTGATGCGGACGGGGCAGGGCCGCCGGATGACATCTATCATGCCGTACAAGCAGTACAGTTGCAATACACATGGCAGGTAAGGGGATCGCCCGCACCTGGCGGCTTCCTCCAGCGCGGCCCTCACTTCCGACAGGCGACGCTCCATATCCTGCAGGGGGCCGGGGGCCGGGTGGTGGAAGGGAGGAAACCACGTGTTTGCGGTTTCGCTGTCTCGATTGACCCATGTCTCGAAGGGGCCTTGTCGGTGGAACCTGCTGGGGCTTGCCCTGGCATACATCGTTGATCCCTTTTCGGGGTCCGGTTTTGGGGTTGCTTGAGCTTTGACATTCAAGGCATAGACATGGGGCATTAGCTCAGTGGTAGAGCGCGCGCTTTGCATGCGTGAGGCCACCGGATCGATCCCGGTATGCTCCAGGATGTATCAAAGTGGCATCAGTGTTGTGGAGATCTATGTTTGGAATGTTGACCTAGTCAGCTGGTCGACGTCCCCTCTAGGCCGCAACACTGTAATCACAACATTGCCCAGTGTTGCAAGGCAAGGCCCTTCAAGTCGGGGAAGATGTGGTACAAATTTCCCGATCCTGAGCAGCCAGACCACCAGGCAAATCGGCACCGAAGACCTGGACCTCTAGAGTACTCAGTATCACGCCGGAATGGATCCCAAGTGCTACCGTGTCCTCCTGCAACGTTCCACAAATCGGTCGGAATGAGGACGAGGTTTTGCTCCGTGCTTACAATCGCTACAAGGTGAACCCTTTCATCCACAACTGAGAACTGACCCAGAACAGTGAGGGGGTACCGAGCCCCCGCCTCGTTCCCTCGCATTCTACGCCGTACAGGCATTGCGTTCGTGCCGCCGTGTCCCGTACCTGCACCACCCGGCGCCGCTCCTCCAGCCGCGCCGCCGCTTCTGCAGGCGGTACGGCACTCGCCGCACGCGCCTCCGCGACCTCCACGTCCGCCTCCGCCGCCTCCGAAGCCGCCTGTGCGTCCCGCCGCGCCGCCGTCAGCTCCTCCACACGTGCGCGCAGCGCCGCCACCTCTGCCACCAGGGCCTCCCGTGCACTGCCGCCGGCGCCACCGCCGCCGCCGCCACCACCCTCGCCTCCGCCGGCGCCGCCGCTGCGACGGAGGTGGTCTTGCAGCGCCCGCTGGTTCCGCTCGTCCTCCTGCGCCGCCGACGCCACGGCGGCGGCGGCGGCGTCTCGCTCCTCGGCCGCCGCCGCCAGCCGCTGCGTCAGCTCGTCCAAGCGTCCTCGCGCAGCCTGGCAGCAGCGGGGCACCGACGGTGAGACAGCACAGGCACATGACCCTCGGCGCGGTTCGTTTTTGACCCTCCATCACGGCACTGCAATGGGTCCCTCCCCCGCACCTCCGGCACAACCCTACCCGGGCCGCCTCCGCCTCCGCCACCGCCTCCAGCGCCGCCGCCTCCGCCGCCACTCGCCGCCTCTCCGCCGCGTCGGCCCGCGCCCGCTGCCGTGCCAGCCGTGCCTGTACGGCAACACGGACGCCGGACGCCACACCCCACGGGACCGGTTGCGACTGGTTGGGACTGGTATGGTATGGTTTCGGCGCCGTGGGTCCGTGTCCTCATGTACGGCAGTTCTTCATCGAACGATTTTCCCTGCGCGGGAAACCCCTGGCAGCCCCCCCAGGAGTGCCGTACCGATAAACGCGACTCTAGGCGCCCTAGCTCGCTCAGCTCCCACATCCGCTCCAGCAGCTGGCGGGAGGCCGCCGCGGGGCCGCCGCCGCCGCCGCCGCCGTCATCCCATCCGCCCGTCAGCGCGCCTCTGCGGGCCCCGGCCCAGGCCCGGGCAATGAACCGATTGAACATGGTGCGTCGGTAAGGTCCGACCCGGCATAGTAACAACTGACACCCGGTCGGATACGGGTCCACCTTGTAACGGTTACATTACAACGGACAATACAATACAACGCTGCAGACCAACCACCTTGATGGAACCCGCGACACGACGGGTAGTCGTGAGGGCTGCATCGACCTCAGCTCTCATACAGGCCGCACATTGTAGCGATCATATGCACGGAGCAAAACCTCGTCCTCAGTGCGCCCTGTTGTACGGCAACGTACCAGACGCCGTACTGCGGTCTGCCCCATCCCCGCGCCGTCCCTCACCGGTGGCTGACACTGCCCGCCAGGGTGACGCTCGACAGCCCGAACCGCGCCGCCAGCGCCGCCGCCGCCGCGTCGTCGGCCGCCACCATGAAGCGCCCGAAGGCGCGCTGCAGCGCGGGACCGACCCGCGGGTCGGCGCCGTACAGCAGATCCAGCGGCAGCCACGCCTGCAGGCCTGCCAGCCAGACCCAGGGGACACACAGCCACGTGAAGAAATGGGTCGGCTGCTGTTGGGGCCACAGCTTCACGGCTTCAGACGACGCCCAAACGTGGCCCCCGAGCCTCCTCCCTTGCTATGTGAGTCCCAAACGCACTGCACGCGTCCCAGACACACACACGCACACACACGCACACACAGACACACACAGACACGCGGGAAGACCCGAGCGCCCTTCCGGCCTCGACCCTGCATATTGCGGACTGTGACAATGCGTGCAACTTCATTCCGTGCGGTCAGTTCCCAACCCGCCGAACCCCAATCTCCCAATCCATCCGGAGGTCTGGACCCACCATCGGCCGCCAGCTCCGCCTGGGCTCTGCGCTGCGACGCAGTGAGGTCCGTACACCGCAGCCGGTCCAGCGGCCAGATCCGCAGCTTCCCGCCGCCGCCGCCACTGTACGGCGGCAGCCATGACGCTGCGCCGCCGCCCGCCGACGTCGCGACCGCCGCCAGGCGCGGGTCGTCCGCCACGCGCGCGGCGGCGGCGGCGTTGTCGCAGACCAGCACCTGGAGGCTGGCGCCACCGATGACGGACAGGGCGCGGAGGTACGACGGCCAAGGCTGTACGGCCCATCCTTCGCCATCATCGCCGTCCGCGTCGCCGTAGTTGTCGCCATCCACATCTGCCGCCGTCGGCTCCGCCGCCGGCGGCGGCGGCCATGCGCCGCCGCCAGCGGGGCCCGTTTGGGATTGCGGTCTGAAGCTGAAGCACTGGTACAGGCGACGGTACGGCACGGATGCTGTCGGCGGCGTCGGCAGCTGAAGCGCGCGGCGCAGGGCCTCAGCGCGGACCCGGATCTGGGCGAGCTCCCGTTGGGTGGCTTGTACGGCGGCGGCGGCGTGCTCCACTGCCGCCGCGGCCGCGTCGGCCGCCGTCGCTGCCGCCGCGGCATCTGGCTGCGCAGCGCGGCTCGACTGCCGGCTGAGGGAAGCGGTTTCGGAGCAACGTCGGTGCGCCATACCAGTATGCACGAGCGCGAGGGGATTCGCGTAGGTAACAACTGCAGTCGATCGACCCCAGATCCGAATCTGTGCGTGATTGCCTGTGTAAATTGCCTGTGTGAATTTCCGGGACTTCCCCAGTTTGACAAGGCAATTCCGATCCCCCCGCCGCCTGCATGTTGCCGTACAAGCCGTACACTCACCGCGCGGCCTCCAGGCGCGCCGCCGCCAGCGCCTCCTCCGCCCGTCGGGCGTCCGCCTCCGCCGCCGCCCGCCGCTCCCGCGCCGCGGCCGCCGCCGCCGCCGCCTCCGTCGCGGCCGCCCGCAGGTGCCCCTCGTACACCGCTGCAGCTGCGCCCACAGGACGACCACAGGCATCACCACCCCGCAAGTCAAACCCAAACCCAGCACGCCCCACAGTACCCCCACGGCCAGTACTTATGGGTGTGCCCGGGTTCGTTTTCGGGTTTCTTTCCTTTTTTCAGTTTAACCCCCACGGCCGTGGCGCACACCAAAAGCTGCGTGTGTCTGGACGTTTTTCATTCTGACACCCAGAGCTCCTCGGTCCGAAGCGGTCCGCCGTGCTCATCGACGACCCGCCAGGGGGGTCCGCCATCAGCCCGTAACCTAATTCCTTCACCACAAATCATCCGTTCGCACGCTGCGGGGGTTCACTCGCAGGCATTGCGGCGCAAAAGCAGATCAGCGAATATTGTTGAGCATGTCCACCTTTCCCCCAACAGCAACGCGCGGGCCCATCCAGCGCCCGGCACCCCACCCGCCGCGGCATCCGCCGCCGCGACCATCCCCTCCAGCAGCGCCTCAGTCTCCTCCAGCTTCCCCGCCTCCCGCTCGACCGCCTCCGACGCCGCGCCCAGCGCCGACGCCGCGCCGGCCTGCCGCGCCGCTGCCGCCGACGCCACCTCACGAAGGCGCCGCGCCTCCGCCAGCTGCCGTTCAAACAGCTTCACCTGCAGATCCAGGATCCAAATCCCGTTGGAACATGGAAGCGCAGCACGCATCCATCCTGACCCGTGGGTCAGCGCTCCGCGGGCCGTCTGCCCCCAACCCGACGGGGCCTGCGCAGTGCGCACCTTCTCGACTTCGACTGCCAGCAGTTGCTCCAATGCCGCCGCCGTCGCCGCCGACGGAGGCGCACCAACATCCGGCGGCGGCGCCGCCCCACCGTCAACAGCAGTCGTACCCGGTGGCGCCGACGTCGGCTGGGCAGACGCCGCCGACGCCTGCCGACGTCGCCGACGGCCTCCGGCTCCGAAGCCGCCCTGTCCCGACCCGGGCCCAGCGGGCGGTGCTGCCGCTGCCGCGGCCGCCGCTGCCGCCGCGTCGGCGGCGGCCTCAACCGCCATAAGGCCCTCGAGCTCAGCTGCCAGCTGCCGGTGCTGCGCCTCCGCCACTGCGGCGTCTGCCTCGAGACGGTTGACCTCACCCTGTCGCGCAGACGTGTAACGATTGAGGGTTTGTGTGGACATGCAGTCTACTGGGGGGGAATAGGTTGCCTTTCCTGCAGCTCCTCTGGCATATTCCGATACCTTGAGTATCAGAGTGCGCCATCTTGACCCTCTACATTGTGGTTAAACATGGAAACACCAATAACACGGGAGCCGCTGGCCCTACCGTACGACACGCGCCCTACCCCCCCAACGCGTTACTACACCACCGCCACCACCACAGAGTGCAATGACCCCGGCGTAACGAACGGCGAACTACGATCACAAGCGCACCGTACCGTACCGTGCCGTACCGTACCTGGGTCTCGTCCTGCCGGCGCTGTCGTATCTTGATGTCCACCTGCAGAGATTCAACGAGACGCGGGCAGGACAGAACATGTCACGAAAGGCCAGGGCAAGCGAAATCATTACAGTGTTGCGTCACACACCGCATTGCGCCGGTGGCGTGTTGAGGGACAAGGACCACCGCCACACCGTACATTGCAGGAATTGTGTCGTACTGCTCTGCACACATCGTCGTACTCGTGCGTGCGGGGGACACACTGAACTGCGTGGCGTGCCGTACCTGGATGTGCTCGGCCCAGCGCGCCAGCGCCCGCCCCAGCTCGGCGCCCGCGCCCGCCACTTGCAGCTCCAGGGAGGCCAGCCGCGACGCGGCGGCGAGGCGCTCCTCGTCGCCCCGTACGGCAGCTTGCTGCGCCCGCCCAGTCCGCAGGAAGGGGCGGAAGCAGGGCTTCAATATTTCGTCTACCCAGGGATCAGCAGAAGCGGACCATCGTCCACATAGACTACTTCCCACTCGCGCCGCCCATGGCACCCACATTGCTATCTGGACTCGGGTCCACCTTGTAACGGTTACTACTATTGCTGGCTACCAATCATCGGCTTTCCAGATCCAAGCACCGTTCGGAGACGCAGAAGATATTGCCGATGGTCTCGCTTTAGGGGCTTAGAGCCCGGCGGACAGCAAGGGCCGCAGCGCAGCGCCAGAGCCACCGCCGGGTCGCGCCGACCCGTGGGTCTGGCCGCCCGTCGATGCACGACGTACGTACGGCAAACTCACCAGCCGATCCAGGTTGCCCCGGATCTCCCGCAGCGCCCCCCGGGTTGCCTCCAGCTCCTCCCGGCCTCGCCTGGTCTGCTCCTGCCACCGGACCAGCCCGCTGGCGGAGCCCACAAGGGCAGCCAGGGACGCAGGGTCTGCGGATTCAGGAGGCCGGATACAGGAGGCCGGATACAGGAGGATACAGGAGGCCGGATACAGGAGGCCGGATACAGGAGGACATCGGAGGGCCGGCGACGCTGGCGGGTGGTGCGGCGGGGCGACCCGGGTGGCAGGTGGGCCTTGACGAGACATGGCGCCCCCCCCCCCCGGGTTTTGGGTTTAGGGTTTGGATCATGTGATGATGTGCTCGCGCGTAAGTTCGCATTTCCAACGGCAGCCAGTACACGGTCGACCCGTGCACTATGAAATACATCGCACAGGAGCGGTAAGCGCGCCGTTTTCCTTTTCCCTCAGGCAAATCGCCGGCCCGTCGTATGTCGTATGCCGTGTGCCAGCGCCCGCCCCTCCCCCTGGCTGTACCGTTGCTGTCCGCCAGCGTCGTCACCTGCGCCTGCCGGATGACCCGGGGGCAGGCGCCCGCCGCGGCGGCCCCGCCATCCAGTGCCAGGCCCCTGGCCGCCAGGAACTCCTGCGCATCAGAACGTCGACATTGGGCGCAGAGGGAAACGGTACCATACATACTCGTTCAAACGTCAACATTGGGCGCAGCGGGAAACATATACATGCTACCATCAGAACCCCAACAGAAATTCACGTCCGTCCACACAGGATGTATGTGCCCCAGCACGCGGCTCCGAAGTCCTTCGAAACCCACAAACGCACGGCAGGGCCCCAGAACCCGCCCCCTTGCCCACCTTGACCTGCTGCGCTGTCTTGGCCCGTCCGTCTATGTGGAAGACCCGGCTGGAGCCGTCGGGCGCGAGGCTGGCCCGCAGCACGTGGCTCTCAAGAGCTCCGCCGCCGCCGCCACGACCACCACCACTGCCCCCTGTGGAGCCGGCGGCGGCCGGCGCACTGCCGCCTTGGGCCCCACGGCGGCCGCCGCGCGCGGTGGCGGAGGCGGCGGCGGCGGCTGCGCTGCCGCCACTGGCCCCGGCCGCGTGGCGCTGCAGCGTGACCTCCACTTCGCAGGGCTGAGGCAGTACGACGATGACACGGGACGCCGGCGGTGGCGCGGCGACATGACGAGATGGACGATGTCATTGATAATGTTGCAGGGATGAACGACATGGCAAACGTGCGTGGACGGGTTCCTCAGACGCGCATGTGCACGGCCCGCGACCCCACGGGCCCACCGACTGCAGCCTCAACCACCTCGACGACCGCCTCGACGATGGGGATTCCCTGGTCCACATACAGACCCCTCGCGCACCCTGCCGGTCTCAATCCTGAGATCCCCGACCAAACCGCCGACCCAGATCGCGACCCAGATGCCAGTCCGCATCCAAGAGCAGAGGGCGGTCCCGGGTAGGCGATGTGGTACATACTGACGCAGACACCCCCCGACAGGCGCTGTGGGACTGACATAGGCACCGACCCAGATGCCAGCGACCCAGATGCCAGCGACCCCAGCGACCCAGATGCCAGCGACCCCAGCGACCCAGATGCCCGCGACTCCAGAGTCCGGGCTGGGTGTGTCTGGGCTGTTTTCTTTTTGACTCCAGAGTCCCAGATGCAAGCGACCCGGATGTATGCCGAGCTGATGTTGACTCACCGAATCTGCCGCATCGCTGCTCGCTAGCTCCCGAAGCGTGCGCACCCGCAGCGTGGTGGCCGGGCAGCCCGCCGCGAACAGCACCGCCTCCAGCAGGTTGCTTTTGCCGCTGCCGTTTGGACCCAGGATGCCCACCAGGTGCGGGCTGGGCAGCGGCGCGGAGACCCAGCTGGCGCCAAAAGATTTAAATCCGCGGACGCGGACGCAAGCGAGGTGCCAGCGGCCGCAGCGCTCCATGTTTGAACTGCTGCAGTTCGGAGAGCCTTCTTTTTAACTCTCAAGGCACAGGCGTCAAGATAAAGCTGCTGAGGAGATATTAAGTTCGGCCTGCCGCGCTACTCGTTTGAAAGACTTCATAGACTTCATAGGTGAGATACTGGGAGGCTAAATCAGGGCTGCCGCTCCTTGCACGGACATGAGGACGGGCATGATCAGCGCCAGAGATAGCGGTCCGTTGGCGTATGTCGAGAGGGGCTCGCTGGTGTGGGAACATGTACAACCGGGTCCGCGAGATCACCGTTGGGCACCAAAATTTGTACCTAAAGCAGCAGAGGTCGAACCGCTAACCTGCATCACGTCACAGCTATTTTGAAACACAAGGTACAGAGCTGCTCTCAAGCCCGGCAAGCAACAGGCGTAGAAACATTTTACAATTTTCCTAGTCGGCGTCTCGATGTGTTGCGGAGAGTGGGTCCAGCATCCTGGGCCCACGACAACGCGCTCACACAGCCCACAAAAATCGTTACAAGAACTCCAAAATTTGACATCAAATAAATATTACGGATACCGAACGTATCCCAGTTACACCGACCCGAGGGTCATGTCCCACGGTGATCGAACACAATCAAATAAACACCCACATGCGCAACCAGTCAATCAACGCCCCCACGTTCAGCAAGCCCGTCACCACCATTTGTCGGACACCAATAGGCGGCGTTGCTGATGCTTACGGTAAGAAAGCCACCACCTACACCTTCGCCCAAGGGACAGTACGGCATGCATCGAAGCCGAAAACACGCTCAGGATGCCCACACATCAGGAGCGGTTGTGGCGCGGAAGTTCATCGCTGCTCCATCGATCTGTCTGCGGCGACGGAGGGACCGCAGGATGGGGCCCTCCAGAACGCATCTGCTGGTGATCTCCTTCGCAGGTTCGTCCGCGTACTTCACCAATTCATCCATTCACTGCGCACGTATTGATCAATGCAACCCCCGTGTCGATCGCCTTTTTTCCCTGCTCTGATCGGAGGAGGTATCAAGTTAGTTGCATCGTATCACTGCTCCAGGGGCGCGTTGGTCTTCTTCATGGTTGTCAACAGGATCCTGTCCCACAACCAGTCGGGCAGCAGCCGCCGGACCGTCATGTCCCGGGCCGCTCCGTTGCCTATGAGGTAGCGGGTCCGGGGGCTGGCGGTGGTCAGCGCCTCCTCCACGGTGGCCGCGACCTCCTCCGGCTCGATGCCGTTCCGCTCGGCCGACCGTGCCACCTCCACCACCTGCACGTCGGTGCACGGTATGCCCTGTATGGTGAGGAAGCTTCGGCGGTCACCAATGAAAGGCAGGGTCCCCTGTAACATCTTAATAATAATGCCCCCTCCCCATAAAAGCATGAACCCACATCAATAATTATAACAATAAATAATGGTAATAAGGGTATTGTGACCTAGAACATTACCAGACGTTGTATTCTGAAGGACGATGAGACGTTTGCTTGACGTGGCCAGCGGGCCGGGGAGGTAACACCGCCTTGGGGTTTTGCGACAAGCTGACCTGTGCCATGTGCAATTCAGGACGCGGCTGATGGTGCCGTACAGTGCCGTACATACACCCTAAACCCACCTCCTCGCACATGCCCTTGTACGGCCCCAGCTTCGCCGGGTCGAGGGACTGCAGCACGGCATCCGCTTCGGAGATGGAGTCGTCCCAGATCGGCGTCCGTACACCGCCCGCCTTGATCAGCGCCGTACGGATTCCCCACTTGGGTCCAAGCTCGTACCTGGGAAGGAGAACGGACACCGTACGACATGCAACCGACGACCGTGCAGACGATCACGCTCCTGAATCGATGACCCAAATTGTACGGACAGCAGGTGGTAAACGCGCGGTAACCAACTAACCAGCCCCAAACTCCGCCCAACCAAAACCAGTCGACGACGTGGCTTTTGCCAAATAAAGCTGTTCTGTCACTGGAAGCTATCGTTGGCCCGGGCAATGACCGTCGATGTCCTGTTCTTCGGTGAGTAGAGAGCATCTAGAAGGTGCTACCCTATGCAACAAAACTTGACCGCGCCTCCGTAGTTGGTGTCCGCGGTGCGCGAAGCTCTGTCCCAGCACGCATGGCAAGAGAGCCCGGCCAGGAAGAGGTCTGTACGGCACTGTATGGGCGCTCCCTTGTACGGCACGTACCGCAGTGCGTCCGACACTGCCTCCAGCCCGAACTTGGACGCTGAGTAGGCGCCGAAGCAGGGGGGCACGATTGTGCCAGCGTACGACCCGATGTTGACGATGCGGCCGGGCTTCTGCTCCGGACGGCTCTGCAGGCACATAAAATGTAAAACACAAAAAGAAGATAATAAGTACATAAGCAAATGCGTCCCCCTTATACACGCTGCACGGCACCAGCACAATTTCCAGCGGCCGCCCGGGCTGCCCGCAGTGGCCCAACCTTGGGACGAACCATGCTTAAGTACGACAACGTACGACGCTTTCGTGTACGTCCCGTACAGTCGCTGTGTACCTTCCGCAGCAGCGGCAGCGCCGCCTTGGTGACCCGGACGACGCCCGTCAAATTGACCGCAATCACGTCCTCGAACTTCTCTATCGGCATGAGCTCCAGGGGAAGTGCTAACGCTTTGCCCGCATTGTTGACCAAGCCGGACAGGTTGCGGTTGCTTTCGGTTAGGTGGGCCGCGACCTCCGCCAGCGCTGCTGTCGTACTGGCGTCGTTCGTCACGTCCAGGATCACCGGTACGACAGAAGGGTCAGCGCGGACCAGCGCTTGACCATCCGCCTCTCGTCGTACACCCGCAAAGACCTGCCAGCCCTGTGATGATTCGCCGTTCGCGTTTAGCACAATTTGGGGCAGGCAAAGCAGAACGGGATCCATTTGAATAAATCGAAATCTGTCAAACGTGATGGAATTCATGCAAAACAATTGCCTTTACAGCGTTTATTTATTTGTGGTTTGTTCCAGTCTTAATTGAGGCAAGCGACATTGGAGATGCTGTATTTGCTTGCAAACAGCGACTGACACACTGACTCATGACCAACCTTCTTTGACAAGTATAATGCAGTCGTCTTGCCGATCCCTGTTGAACTGCCTGTTATGAGCACCGCGGGCCGCTGGTTGAGGTCACTGCTTGCCGAACATCGAACCAGTGGTCGCCGCGCCTGGCGCCATGCCCCGGCGTTTGGCCGCGACGCAGCGCACGGCGAAGCGCGAGGTCTGCCTACATTAACATATAACGTCATAGTGTTGATTCCCTGACCTGTATATGGTCACTTCATTACGTCGGATGGCTGATCATGCCGGACCATGAATGCAATGACCGTACGACACGACAGGAAATCGTATCCGCCGTACTGCTGGATGCCGGATGGGAGCTGCAGAAGAAAGTCGGTACAGCGTTTTGACAGCAGGGCCGGCGGAGGCGAGCACGAAGCGGCACGCTGTACGTATGCACGAAGCACGAAAGCTTGGAAGAGCAGCAACGTCCTGGAATAGATCCTGGTACACGTCGACTGTGGTAACTGGTAAGCGGGGAAACCCGCACGACCCAAAACGACGCTTACATTTCCCGAACGTCGACGCCGACAGTGCGCCGACAGCAAAGCTAAAGAACCAGCCCTATGGAAAGGAATCAATATGGTGCCACTAGTGGCACCATATTGATAGGTACTGCCACACTCTTCCCGTGATGCCACGAGACCCGAGATGCCCGCGCCCGCATCCGCCACAGCCCCTCTCGCCTGAAATGGTGCCGCCCGCCGTCCTCCTCCTCCAACGTGCACACTGGTGAAAACTGCAGAGCCAGATGCAGTCGCGCCTTCTTCCACTTGCCGTGCCGCGCCGTGCGTCCAAACGAATCGTGCCACAGTGCCACAGACCCACAGTGCTGTGCCGCGGAGAAACCATCCAATCCATCCGATCCGATCCGATCCGATCCAACCCATAACGGCACACCGTGCGCTGGCCAGCCATTGAGTCACCTCCGGCCGCGCTTGCCACGTCCTATGATGCGAATGCCGATGCCGTCCACACACTCGGTCAATCCCCCATACCCCAGGTGCGACTTTGGTGCGCGATGTCCGATTGTGAGTGAACCGCGCTACCGCGGCAGTGTGTTCTTGCCGGTTGTGGCCAGCGCAGCCCTTTCAGGTCTTGAGACACGCTGGTGCGCACACATACCAGCCTGCTGGGGCTTGCCCTGGTATACACCGTTGGTCCCTTTGGGACCGCTGTAACGTTCATTCATTCATACCAGCAGCTCTCCGGTTTGAGTCGTCGGGCGGTTTACCTCGCCATACACATGCCATGCAGCACCACACGCCCAGTGTGAATCCGATCCGATCCGATCCGATCCACGGATCCACACCCGGTTCCACACCGCCACTCCTAAATGTCGGTCAGATGTCAAAGTCAGGCGGTCCGCCATCCCTCATGGCCATCGACCCACGGGGCCGCAGCCCGCGTCTCGCAATGATGCAGGGATCACACCCCAGGGGTGAGGGTCGCGGGCCCTACAACCCCACCTGCCACCGTTGCGCCACATGCCTCACCTACGGTAACCGCACGACCGGGTGCTGCTGCGGCAGCCGCCCTTCGACAGGGCAGCGTTGGGCGGAAAGCCACAGAAGACAGAACGGGATAGACTGGGCCAGGCGCCTGCAGCTGACAGCTGGGCAGGTGGTAACCGGCCTGGCAGCTGTCCTGGCAGCTGGCAGGTTCAGCCCCTGCGCCCGCTGGCGGTCAGTGGGGCGGTGTACAGCCTTTCAGTCTTCCGTTAGCTAGGCTTCACTTAACAAGGGAGCCAACGTGCGAGTGGGGGTTCGTACAACACCTGCCGGACTCCAGGCAGGACGGTACGACACTGACACTGACAAATGAAGTTACCCACCCCATCAGCCACATACATACACAAGCTCGCGTTTCCCGAGCACCACAAACACCATAGGTTCGCAGGGTGACGTTGGCAGGGCAGCAGCACCACGAACGACCGTCCAGCTTCGTCCAAGCAAAACCTCTTGACGAACCACGCGGGGAACTACCCCCCGAACGACCTCCTGTCCATGTTTTCTTTGCAGGTAGTCGCTGTCACGGGGCATCCGCCATCCTGATATGAAGTCGAGCTGCAGCGTGGACCTCCTACGCATGCTCCTTCCGATCCGGGGAGGCACTTCTCGCGTCCTCCACCACTTCCAGAATTCGTTGCCAGCGCGACACCACCAGCAACGTGGGAACGGGCGACGTCCCCAGGGCGGCCTTCCGCTTAATCCGCCTCGGCGGCCGCCGCCGCCGCAGCTGCGGCGGCCGCCGCGGCGTCGCCGCTCCCGAGGAGCATCAGCAGCAGCGCCCGCTGGCCGGCCGCCGCGCCCTCCGCAGCACCCGACGGCAGCGGCGGCATCCACCACGCCGCCGCGGCCGCCGCCAGCCGCGCCGCCGTCAGGCCGTTGCGGTCCGCCGCCGCCGGCTCCAGGGCGGCCCGCAGCAGCCGCAGCAGCTCCGAAACCACGGCGAGTTCCAGCGGCCCGCAGTGTCGCCGCAGCAGCGCCGCGGCATCGATGGGCGACGCCGGCGGCGTGGATGCCGCGGCGTCCGCCACCGCCGCCGGGATCAGCGGCGTCGGAAGCTGGCCGCACCACAGCAGCAGCAGCGCCGCCACGTCGTGTGGGTCAGCGGCCGCGGGCACGGCCCCGCCCGCGTCCAGAATCAGTCTGTCCAGGGAAGGCCCGGGCGGGTCCGATTTACGCATTTCGGCACAACAGTTTACTTTTTGACGTTTGAAATGCCGGAACCACAGTACGGTATGTACCGGGCCGGTTTGTACCTCTCTGACTTGGCCCAGTCAAACCCTTCTTCCCCTCTGACGGGAGCTCACTTAAGCCAGGGACCAATGCGCCCACTGCCTCGCCTCAGTTACCCCATCGCTTCCCA
Organism: Eudorina sp. 2006-703-Eu-15; assembly: GCA_003117195.1. Lineage (NCBI taxonomy): Eukaryota > Viridiplantae > Chlorophyta > Chlorophyceae > Chlamydomonadales > Volvocaceae > Eudorina > Eudorina sp. 2006-703-Eu-15. The sequence continues at coordinate 53,858 of BDSI01000091.1, forward strand.
GTCGAGTTACTCCCAGTCGAATCACTGAATGGATCAGGCAGTCGCTCAATAGGTTGGTAAGTCACTGCCAATCACCTCGAGAGTGTCTTCCAGCGTCCCCCGACAGTGGCCAAGGCATTCCGCCTCAATCCCCGGGTTACACCTACGACCCTCAAGAGAGCCCACACAACCCAAACCAGTCCCCGGCACCTGTGATCTCCGCCAAAGCCCAGGATGCCCCACAAACTCTCACGAATCTCCAGCCCAGCCCCAGCCCCAGCCCCAGCCCACGGGCCGTACCTGAGCGGCTCCAGCTGCTTCATCAACACCCGCTGGGCCTCCTGCCCCACCGGCTGCAGCGCCGCCGCCTCCGCCGCCTCATCGTCGCCGCTCGACCTGGGTCTGAGCGCCCGGCCTCCGCCTCCCCCTTCGCCACCACCTGCCGTACTGTCGTACCCCGCCCGCGCCAGCACCAGCGCTGCGCTGTCCGCCAGGATGCCCGGCACCTGCAGCGCCGCCGCCGAGCCCGCCATCAGCGCCGAAACCAACGCCAGGATCTCCTTCGGCGGCTGCGTCGTGCCGTCGTCGTCGTCGTCGCCGCCTCCGGCCGACGCCCCCTCAGGGGCGCTGGCTTGGTTAGCGGCGGCAGCGGCGGCCGATCCCGCCTTTTCGAGCTGCGGCGCCAGGTTGGCGTGCCCCAGCTGCTGTGCAAGGGCGGCCGCCTCCGCGGGTGGCAGCGCGGGACGGGGTCCGAGGGCGGCCAGCTCCTCGAGCGACATGCCCACGAAGGAGCGCCGGTAGCGGCCTGAGGGCATCCACGGTGGGAAGGCGCGCGGGGGTCAATGTGGGCCATGCACAGAACTGGCACGAAGTCACTGGTCGAAGTCACAATGTCGATAAGTTGAGTTCGCCCTACCCCTGCCTCTGTCCTTCTGCGCCCCCTCCCCCCTGGTTGTCTGGGCGGTTTTTCTTTTTAGCCCCCTTCCCCCTCACCCGATATGCTGATGAACTTGTCGCCGCTGTCCTCGATGCGCAGGATGACGATCGAGTCCAGGGAGGCCCCCGAGGCGGACGGGCTCGACGAGGACCTGGGGACGGCGGTGGCGGCCGCCGGCCGCCCCTCGGAGAGGTGCGCCGCCGCGCCGCCGGCGCCACCCTCCACCAGCACCATCATCTCCACCTCGCAGCTCTGGCCTGCGGAGCCAGCCCCGCACCGACACACACCGCGGCGCGTCAGTTTTCTTTTTAACACACCGCCCCGTCCGCGCAGTTTGCTGTCTATCTACCAATACTCTGTGCCTGGCCCCTGCCCCCATTTAGAGCCCCCACGCAAGCCCGAGGGAAGTCGCGTACGCGCACACCCCACACGCAGGTCCTCTTCCCCCATCCCTAAAGGCGGTGGTGGTGTTGGAGCGGTTGCTGGCACTGTTGCCGCACGTCCCTGGGACCCTAGCTGCCTGCCACCTGGAATATGAGGGCACAAGGTACTAAGCCCATGACACGTCAGCCACGCTTGCCAAGCACCCAGCGGGCCGCAAGTGCGACATGTCCCGGGGAACCCGCTGCGACGAAACACCCCGCGTGGCAGCACGCAGCTGCGACATACCACACCCCACCGCACGATATACGAAACACCCCGCGTTGCAGCCAGCAGCCCGGCAGCCAGCAGGCCGGCAGCGCGGGGCCCCAGCAGTGGCGACGACACGGCACCCACCCGGCTGCACGACGCCTTCCGCCGGGCGCGCCACCAGCCAGGCCGGCAGCGGCGGCGTCTCGTCGTCCAGTCCGAACTTGCTGCCGCCGCCTGCCGTACCGTACGGCACACATCGGGTGAGTTCCGGTAGCAGACAAGGGCAGGCAGGGGTGTAGCGCACGCGTCAGTTATGCGAGCAGGTGATTGGGCTGGTCGCGGGGGTCCTATTCCATGGGAACGGAGGCCCGCGGGTCTCACGGAAAGGAAGGGGGTTGGTTCAAAGATGAACTCCATAACGAGGATCAATCAAAATTCGCTAGGACAGCCGGGTAGCAGGTACAAAGATAGCAGCGCTGCAAGAGGCAGAGGCCATCCGGTTACACGCGCATCTGAATGCGCTCACACCCAGACGAACACACAGTCCTGCTCTTCATCGCTGCCGATGCCGTGTCACTTAGTCACGAAAGCACTCTACTTCGTCAGAACGAGTGCAGGGTGCGACCGGAATCGTTCTGGGCCTGTCTTTCGCTTCAACCCCCTCTTATGGCATCCGTGGCTTCACCCCCACGCAGCTGGGGCTCGACAGCCCTGCGCCTGGGTACGGCAACCCAGGGAGCTCCCCATGCCTTGCTGCTGCGCCACCCACCCTGGGCGACCTCATACTCTGCCAGCACCTGACCCTGCCCCCACCATTTGCCTTTCGGTTTGACCACCACTCCATACCGGATCTTCGCTTCTGGAGCTCAGTGCAGTCAACCCCCTCAAACGCTGATCGTCAGGCAACTCGCTTGATCAAGGTCCCGTATCTGATCAAGGTCCCGCATCTGCAGCGATGTCCCCCCACACGCACCCTGTCCTTTGCGGCCGGGCGGCGGCGCCTGCGGCGGCGCCACGAAGTGGAAGAGCGCCTCCACGGAGCCGGTGTTGGCCAGTGTCAGGCGCAGCGGCACGGGGCGGCCCAGCGCCACCCAGTCGCCCGCCTCCAGAACCACCGGGTCCACAGTCACTCTGCTCCCAAACGCCCGACAAAGAGAAGTACAGGGCGGGGCGGGGGCCGGGGGCGGGGGCCGGGGGCGGGGGCCGGGGGCGGGGGCCGGGGGCGGGTCCAGGGGCGGGTTCGTTCCCAAAAGCCGGGATGAAGTACAGGGCGGGGCAGGGCGGAGCGGGACGCGGGTGCAGGGTCGAGATCGTGTTCTGGGTGCCTGGTGGGGTGAATGAACCGACCCTTGGGTCACTCCTGCGACCGGGCCACCTGACGGCCTACCCAACACACCCAAGGCGCCCCGCGACGCATCCCCCCCCTGGGGCCCCTCCCCTCCACTCCCCTCCCCTCCGCCGATCCTAAGATCCGCCGTACAGTTATCACCGTCCCGCGGGTCAACGGGTTTCTCGCCCTACGAGCTCATCTCGTCTCACCGAGGTCTCAAGGACTGCTGCATCAAGTCCACTGCGCGCATTCCCGACTCCAGGAGGGCCTCGATGCGCCGCCGGTCGTACGACACCAAGTCAGCCACGAAACCCGCCGAGACCTGAATGGCGAGGCGGCGGCAGTTGGCTGTAAGGAGGGTCCTTGGTGCACGGAAGGAAGGGGACAGATAGAGATTCCCCTTACAGGTTGAATGCAAGGAGGGTTGTATGCAACACCAAGTGTTGCGGGACTGGGTTTGGGTTGGTACCAAGGCCGCGCCGACGACTGCGGCAGGAGGTGCGAAGGCGGCCCCCCTCAATATGTCTACCAATTTCCTGTACCCCCCCAGCTGCGCGGCGCGGAGGCGCTGACGACAGTGGTACGGCAGGTTGTTGCCTCCGCACCCGGGTGACACCCGGCCCCCTCCCGCGCCCCGTTCCGGTCCACCCCATTCCTCCGCTGCGACATGCGTTGACAGGCTTGCCGTGCCCCAGCACCTCCCCTAGTCTCCCCCTGTGGCTTGGCCCCTTCGGCATATCCACCAAGCCTAGACCCATATCCCCTTCTCCCTTGGCGCGCCGCCCCACCCCGCCCCGACCCCACCGGCTTGTGGTCACTGATCGTGAGCTCGCCCCGCCAGTACGCCAGCTGCTGAAGCCCCGGGGACGCCACGGCGGCCGCGGCGCCGCCAGCACCACCGGCCCCACCGCCGGCCCCACCGCCTCCGTGGGGCGAGTGCAACGAATGCGAGTGATGGGGTCCGTGGGGCGTGTGGGTGTGGTGCTGCGGCGGTCGTCCCCGGGGTCGGATCCACCAGAGCACTCTGTCGCAGTAGGCGGGGGTTCGCCGCTTGTGCTTCTCCAGGTCTGTGGGGCAGGGCAGGTAGAGGAGGAGGAGGGGGAGGAGAGAGGAGAAAAGTTAGCGGAGTAGCGGGTTGAGAAGGGGAGTAGGGTTCTCGAGGTCGGACGCACCCGCCGCGCTGGCTGACCCGCTCGCCGTCGCCCACTCGCCGTCGTCCGCCGAGACGTCCGCCGCCGCCGCCCCCGTCCCCGCCGCCGCCGTTGGCGCAGTCCCCGGTCCCAGCGACCCCGTCGACCCGGAGGCCGCCGCGTCATCGCCGTTGTACGAGTGCGTGCCCAGTTTGAACTTGTACGTCGGCATGAAGGTGATGCGGCCCTCGTGCCACCCCTGGAGCGGCAGGTCATCAAGCGAGCAGGTCATCAAGCGAGCAGGCCGCCGGCAGGGCGCGGCGCGGCGGGAGAGGCGGATGCATGGGGCGAAGCACACCGGGGCGGAGTCCCACGAGACCAGTGCCCACATCCCCCCTAGCTTGGTCGACCGCTCGACCCGGCCCGCACCCGGAGAAACGCAACACCCGCTGATCCGACAGACATGCAACAGCACACGCCGCGGTCTCCCTTACTGGTAATCAAGACAGCGATCCCGTCACCGCCTGTCAATTAAGACAGCGAACCCGCCAACCAAAACGTCCGCACAACAGCTGCGCCGCAGTGCTCGTCGCCGACCTGGCCTCGGTACCCGCAACGCACGGGAACCTCGTCCCCTGCCCCCTCCTCCCGCTGGTCATGCAGGGCATGTGCGAATTCCCTTGCCGTCGCCCCAGCCCTCCCATCACCCCAGCGCCCGGGCTTGAGTTCTGCCTGATTAACCCCAGCGCAGCCCCGCCCCGCCCCGCTGAGCCCGGCGCTTATTCGCCAGTCCCCGCGCTCGCTCGGTGTTTTGGTCGCGCAGCCTCACCCGGAACACCCGCCCCGCCGCCCGCTCGCGGTTGAGCTGATCCGCCGCCAGCAGCGGCTCCACCCGCCCCGCCCGAATGGCCGCCCGGACCTCCGCGTCCGTCAACGTGCCGCCCACGGGCTGGGGGCCCAAACCACCACCGCCGCCGCCGCCGCCGCCGCGGCCGCCGCCGCCAGGGCCCGTCGGCTCCGGAACCGCCGTTGGGACGGCGTCGACTGAGGCCGCGGGCGACGCCGCGATGCGGTAGTTGAGGTCCCCCATCCAGATGACCAGGTCGTGGTCGGTGATGCCCGAGGGTCCGGGCGGCCAATGGCCTGGACCCAGGGAGGCGCCTGCTGGGGAGGGTGTGTGCGGGTGGGGTGGAAACGTTAAGAGGGGTCTGGTGCGCGGTAACTGGACGGCAACTGCGTGGCTGGTGTGTTGCGGGTGAGCGGGCGGGTGTTCAGGTGGTTAGGTGGGTGGGTGAGCTAGAATCGCATGCTTGGTTTGGGGTCCCAAAACCGCGAACAAACGACCTGTGCCCCGCCCCAAGCCACGACCCACAGCAACTCGAACCCCAAAACCCCTGGTTGTTGGGAAAATCAATTTACCCACCCGGCCCAACCTCTGTGTCCAGTTGGAGTCCGGCTTTAGGTTAGGTAGGTGCATGTTGTAGGGCTTAGTACCCTACCCCACGAACCCCCGTGCCCCACACCCGTTCTTCCGCTCAAACCCCATGCCCTTCAGGGAGAACCCGGGCTCACTGATCAGGGCCGCCGGCGCCGCGGTCATGGCCACCGCACCGCCCCCGTCAGGCGACGAGGTGAACACCGCCCGCCGCAGGATGTCGTACACGTCGGCGTTACGGCGCAGCTCGTCGCCCTCCGCGTCGCCCGCCGTAAGATGCGCCGCCACGAACACCAGCGAGCTGTCGTACAGCCGCAGTCGGGCCGCCACGGCGCCTGCCGAGCGGCGAGCCGAGCGGCGGCGATGAGGGTACACGAAGGCGGAGGGCGCAGCAGAGGTTGGCTGCCTAGCAGCGTTACGGGGGCCTCGTCTCTGCAGCTACCGTGTAGGACAGCGACGTTTAGGCTGCAGCAGCTCGGCAATTCGCGTCAGCTGCCGATTGACGTACCGTGCGGTGTCGGCACGAACTGAGTTTCTTCCCTGTACGGTGCGTGCCGTACGTGCCGTACCTTTGTTCCCCAGGTAGCCTCCAAAGCCGGTCGCCACCGTCGTGACCTGCACCCCCCCGGTCGGCAAGAGGCAGGGAGGTTAAAAACTTGTGTCAGCGCCAAGAGGACATCTCTTTCCTGGACCGGTGCGGAGAGCAGCACGCTGTCGTTCGAGGCGGACCTGCGCACAGGCTTCATAATATGTGCTGATTTATTTCATCTTCTTCGTGGCACATTGTTTCGCGTCGCATAGTTCGAGTAACACTTTTCCTTCGCCTTCTTGCGTCACCCTTCGGGCCACATGGCCGGCGTCACAATTGCCTTGGCAGCTCAACACCCCCACCCCCGCCGGCCGCCCGAATGCACACCTGCACGCCCCGGACCTCGGGCAGCAGCCGCCTCCGCACCCAGATGCTCAGGTACACCCCCACCAGCTGCTTGCTCGCAACCTGCACGTACTCCGCGTCGGACCGCCCGCCGCCGCCGTCAGCAGCGGCGTCGGCAGCGGTGCTGGCGTCAGCCACTACCGATTGCACCTGCGGCGCTGTCAAATGGAGTCAGGAAGGGAAGGGGTGCGGACCGCAGGAGTCATGGGGGGGATATGCCGGTATGCCGAGAGGAGGTGTTGTGTTTCAGAACCAATGGACGGCGGTTCGCGCTGCGGTCGTACGGTATGCCCTCAGCACTTCAGACGTGTGAGCTCCCACTTGGCGGAGTGACGATGGCAAGAGGGAAGGGCGGGGCACCGGTCCCCATCGCAGCGTCACGGCCGCGCAGCGCATGCATGCAGGTGGGGAACCGACACCGCAGGTGGGGATGGCGCCGGTGGGGATGGACGGCAGCTGGCAGACGCGATGGGTGCAGTTTCCGGCTCTCCGACATTGCCAGCAGCAGCGCTGCAGAGCGTGGCGCTGACCCGGGCCCCCACATGGCCCCAACCCCCCAGACCCACTCCGGTCCTCCCGGGGGGCAAGGTGCGAGAGAGAGAGTGAGTCAGACGAGGCCACGTCAGATCCGTACCTACCCGGCCCACCACCCCCTCCCTGCCACTTGGTGTCCAGCAGCGCAGTGGCCGCCGCGGCGGCGGCCGCCTGGCCTACGGCGGGCGGTTGCGCCAGGCCGTAACGCTGAGCAGCCCTGCGAGGTCAGGCACCGAGACGGCGTGGAGTCCGCCAGCGCGTCCGGGCGGCGGCAGCGGTGGAGGAAAGCGCGGGAGCGGGTAACAAGGGACGCTGAGGCCCAAGTCATGAAACCCACCCAGATCGTGAAACCCAGATCGTGAAACCCAGATCGTGATCGTGAAACCCAGATCGTGAAACCCAGATCGTGAAACCCAGATCGTGAAACCCAGATCGTGAAACCCAGATCGTGATCGTGAAACCCAGATCGTGATCGCGAAACCCAGATCATAGACTGAATCCACATGCAGGGATTGACCGATTCGACGCACCGCGCCGCGCCGCACCACTGGCCACGGATGCTCGGGCGCTTCAGGGCTCTATTCCCGCCCACCAGCTGGCGCCCACCCAGCCGCCCCATGCTCGCGAGCACCCACTGACCAGTCCTCCCCGTTGAGGTAGACGGCCAGACATCGGTCCCAGGCGTCCACGTGCGTGCTCCCCCAAACTGCATCACAGCAGCAGGCAGGTCGGCAGGTAAGCACACAGGCAGGCCGAAAGGAAAACAGGCAGGCAGACCGGGAAGGTTGTGTGGGTAGCGTGAGTGCGGTAACAGGATAAACTTGGAAGGAGTAACCCACCTCCCATCACGTTGCCGGCGTTGAGAGGCACCAACTCAGCAAAGCCCACCGCCAATACGTCAGGGCCGTCCGGGGCTCTGCCAGCACCTGCTGCGGCTCCCGGCTCTGCGGCTGCCGGCCACCTGCCCCGCATGCCGCCTGCCGCCGGCCCCACGCCCAGCCACTCGTCGAGTCGAAGGCCCGGGGGCGGCTTCTTGCCCGCGACATTGAAGGTGGCCACCTGGGTCGGTCGGAAATGTGACAGGGAACACTCACTTTGTGTTCCCGCCCGTTAGACATCCGTGGTTGCAGGTGGACTACGGGGAGCGCGGGAGGACCAACCGCCAGTGAAGGGCAGGGCTGGGCGGAGCGCGGAGGGGGTCCCACCTGAATGTTGACGCTGCGGTGGCGGGTATATTCGGCGGGCGCGGTACGAGCAAAGTGTTGCCGTACGTGACGAGACCGTACGTTCCGCAGCAAATGCTCCAAGACGGGGTCCTGGGGCAGCTCCGCGCCGGTCTGCGGCTGTCCGGCGGCGGTGGCACCAGCTCCGGGACCAGGCCCTGTGAGGGTTGTGCGGATAACAAGGTTCAGCCTTACGGTGCGGGACGCCCGCTTCAGCAGCTTTGCTTACTAAAAGCCACGCGGCGTGGTCTTTTCAATGCACACAGATGTTACTGCCTGAGCGCATTACACCGGTGCCTGGACGTTTAGGGGATGGACCAAAAGCGGTTGAACCACCCTAACCACAATACCCCTAAAACTCATCAACCGCGAGAACGACTACCGTCTCCCAAGTCCTGAACCACACATGGCATCATGGCTTGCGGGAATGGCAATGTCCAGTAGACGGTAGCTCTCCCGGAACAGGACCTGTCGGAAGGTGCGGCGTTCAGCGCAGATACAGCCCCAGCGCTAGCATCCCGGCACGGCTCGCACGGCTCACAGTGGGTCTTTCTGAGTTTGCCCAAGACCTCTAGGCCTATGCTTTCAAAATGCGCTCTGCCGGCCTTGCGCACGATTCCGATGCAGTGAACATAACCCTGCCCGTCAATCTTCTGTCGTCTTCAATACAACCTACCCGGAGGCTTCGAGGTTGCCAACCGGTTTGGGTCATTATATGACGCAATGTCGTCCGCCAACGCCGCCTGCGTGCACGCGGACCATTATGCGTGCTTGTCCTCACTCCGATGAGGGCACCTCGGCACCAGCTCCCCTTGAGCTGGCAAGCACGCATACTATGGAATTACATTTAAATATCCTGGATGCAGACCAATTGTCTCACCATTTTCCCCCCGATGTGCGCAAGCACCTTCTTCATTTTTCTTCAGTTTACAAGTACCGTGAAGCTGTGCCCTTCATAACATAAAATGTTTCCTTAGTATATCCGCGGATAGCAACTATTAAAACTCATAGACTGCTGACAGAACAGAGGTTGCGCCAACGACCTCTCGCGTCGTACCAACTGTCTAAAACATTGAGTCAACCTTCCGGCTTTCGATGACCTGCTTCCGCTGCTTACACGCGCATTTGAGGCAAGGTCCTAGCCGCTTGGCTTGGTGATGTGCGACAGGGGAACCAAATGACCCGGCACAGTGATCGTCTATAGTTTGTCGGAGGTTGAACGTGGATTTGGATTAAAACACCTGACATGCAGTGCTTGGCTGCGGGATCGGCCTTGAGACAGGGCTACAAAGCCTGTCGGCGCTGTCCAGGCCCCGTTCTCGCAGCACGGCATGCAATCCATCCTTCACTAGTGCTCGGGATAGTATGTAGGCAATCAAGATTTCTGCAAAAATGTAATCGCGTGGGCCGAGTTGTTGCGTCGGCGTCGCGCGAGGAGCGGTCGGAGGAGCCGTCGCCAGGGCCCAGCATCAGCGGCCGGGACGCTTCGCATCCATCCGGTGTTGTCCAATTGATATCATCTGCTTCAAAAATGCTGGGCGTCCTTGGTGTTATGGCGCTTGCGGTGCTCTTCGGGCCAACACGGGCGGCGCATGCTCGCGACAGGTGTGTAGAACACTCTCCCTTATCACATTAAATCTTGCGAATCACCTTTGATAACAGATCGGGCTTAGTACGTGCCCTGTGATCCAACGTGAGCGTCTCGAGTCCACGAACCTCACTGTAACTAGAAGGCGTTTGAAATAAGGTCCAGACCCTCCCCCGGGCACGAGAGGATAGGTGCTTTCCCTTCGGCTGGGAGGGGGCCACGTCGGTCGCCGAAAAGCCGCTGGGGGACAGGTGTTCAGGCGTCAGGGGATTCTGGGCCCGCTGCATGGGGTTGGACGAAACGCGAAGTGGGTCACGGCCGGTGCGTTTGCGCTGCCGGGCAAACGCGATGACCTCCATTCGGAGTCCGTAAAGGGGGCGTCGCTGCTGCTGGCCGCTGCTGGTCGCCGCTGCTGCATTGGGAAATCATCCGCACCCCAAACCCCAAACCCAAGCGGCAGCCCGCCGCCTCCACGTGGGTAGACTGCACGTGGGTAGATGTGCAGGAGGCCGGACATTCCGCAGCACCTGCCAGCCATTGGCGCAGGTACTGGGCTAAGGGCCTGCCACTTACAAGCTCGCACCTGCTTGCTTACACCCCATGTACAACCGCTCACACACGCATGTACAACCAACCGCGCAGGTCCCTAGCGGCGCCTCCACCAGCGGCCCTCAGCTCAGCCTCCCGCGCCCACTCCCACAACCCCATCCTCTCGGACCTCGCCGCCGCCTCCGCCACCGCCGAACCCTCGGCGGCGGCGGCCGCGGCCGCGCCCGCCGCCATCGAGGCCGCCAGCGGCGTCCCCGCCGGCAGCGCCGTGGAGGCGGCCTACCGGGCCTACCTGGAGCGCGTGGCGTCGCAGGTTCTGGCGGAGAACCCGGGCGCGGCGTCGCAGCCGGAGCTGCTGTCGCGGCTGGTGCGGGCACGGGCGCTGGGGACGCCCCTGAGCTTCGATGAGCTGATGCGGTCGAGCGTGCCGGCGCCGGACGAGGTGCCCAACCGGAATAGCCGGCAGGAGGTGAGCGGGTGGGCCCAAGGAGTCGGAGCGCAGGGGCGGGTGCAGCTCCCGAAATTGGGCGGGGGCGGGAAGGTCGGGGCGGAACGGGTGTGTGCGGTGGAAGGTAGATGTTGGGACGAAAAGCAGGGTCATAACGAACGAGGGCACACCAACCACGCGTCGTCAAATTCGAATGAGCGGGTGGGGCGGGGGGATGTGTTCTGGCGCGCAGGGCGGGGGATTAAATTGAGAAAATAAATAAACCCGAAGAACGAACCCAGGCACACCCAGCATAACTCAGTATACTTACGTGGTGCGGTACCTGCATAGCAACGGAAAGATAGAGACCGCGGGGGATGTCCGGTGTGAGACGGGACACAGCGGGGACCCATATCAGATCCGGGTGCCCAGACTAGCACTGACTGCACCGTACTAACGGTCCAACATCATTCGACCGGTGGAACAGCACGGGTCTGCCTGGATATGGATGGGATATCGACACAGCGAACCACAGCGAAGGGGTGTGGCCGCTGCAGTGGGGTGGCCCTGACAGGGAGGTCCCCGACGTCGCGGTGCGGGACCGCGTGGGGGCAGAGGAGGGCGCTGTCCCGGACCTGGGCATGTCCATGGCCGGCCCTCTTGCTCTCATGGTATCGGTGTCGGAAACAGTCCGGCCAGGAGGTGGGAAGGAAAGGGGGCAAAGGTCGGCGAGGGGGCACGTCGGCTCATGTGGCCCACCTCGGGTAGGAAACCGGAGCGGAGGAGGACGGGAGGGAGGGAGGGTATAGGAAATTGGTAGACAACGTTAAACTGCGCAACTGGAAGGGAGGGAGGGAGGGAGACAGAGGGGATGCGGGGACTGGAAAGGGGCGCGCGGGGCAGCAATCATTAGCTCCGAAAGGAATTTATAAGCAAATCTGGTCGCCCTATATTTACTACTCAAATAGGATATTACTGGAAACAAAACTTTAGCTTGGTGCACCGCGGACAGTCCATTTACTTCTGGCCGTCGTCGCGGACCCGTGGCTCGCAAAGGCCCGTAAAGGGGATGGTCGAAGGAGAGATTTACGCAGGGGCCCTGGGCTGGGAAGAAGAACGCAACGGTCAGAGGAAAGGGGGGGGGGGGGCGGCGGGGGAATGGCGCGGTGGGAGGGCCCGTGGTGCCGACCTGAGACGGCTCCGCGTTCCGAGGCATCCGGCAGCTGCGGCGGATGCGTATGGCGGTATGGGTCATCTGACTGATGGGGGGGCTGCAAGCTTTTGCCTCTTGGCAAAGTCATTTTTTTCACGTCAGGGCTTATTCTGTTGGGCTGCCCTCCGATTCGGGCTGCTGCTTGATTAGGATTGCGAGCCTTTGTGGTCGCGCCTGCTTCCTGGTCAAGCCAGGCTCGCCTTGCTGATCATTTTTGTGCTAACAAAACGAATAGGTACGGCATTACCTCTTGAGCCTTGACGGATCCCGGTGCTCGTCCCTTACTGTCGTACGTACATGACCCTGCTCGCTCGCTCGTCCATGCTCGTCCAACAGGTCGCGGAGCAGATCCGGGCGATCATCGATCAGTACGACAGGGAGGACTTTGATCTGGGCATCAAGCAGTTTATGCTGGAGGCCAAGGTCAAGGCGGTGAGTGCCGTACTATGGATGCTTGCGTCGGACACCGCCGCCGCCGCCGCTGGTGGAAGTTCCCTCCGTCAACATAAACGTTCCACCCAGCTCACCTCCCTGCCCTCTTGCCGACCCACCTCCCAGCCCACCTCCCTGCCCTCTTCCCGACCCACCTCCCAGCCCACCTCTCTGCCCTCTTCTCGACAACCCACGTCCCAGCCCACCAAACCTAGTTCGCAAACCACCTTACAGCCCACCAAACCCACCTCCCAGCCCGCCTTTTCCTTGTTACGCCAACGGGTGCTCACTCCCTTCATTTGGAGCTCAATTCTCCCCACTTTGCCTTCCCTCCCTCTCCAATTTAATCCAATTACCAGTACCAACTTCCCAATGTCCCCCATCCCTCCCAACCCTTCCCGCCCCCTTCCACAGAAGCTGGAGGCTGCCTCCCGCGGCACCTCCCGCGACCGCGCCGCCCCCAAGGACTACGAGGAGGCCCTGGCGGCGGAGCTGTTCGCCAGCGAGGCGGGGGCGGCGCCCAAGGAGAAGGCCAAGACCGAGGACATGGTGCGAAGGGGGGCGAGCGGCGGTGGGGTCTCGGGGCCGGGGGGTTTGGGGGTCGGGGCCGGGGGGTTCGGGGGGGGTTTGGGGTCGGGGCGGGGGGTTGGGGGTCGGGGCTGGGGGGAGAGGGCGGGAGGTTGGGGCCGGGCGTAAAGGGTGGACATGGTGCGGCGGGGGGCGTGCGGGGGTTAGGGTTTGGTCGGCAGCGGGGGGTTGCCCGGAGGAGACCAGAAGGCTGGGGGGGGGTAGGGAGAAGGCGGTGGTGCGCGGAGGTCTGTGGGGTGCGAGCCCTGGGTGCGCATTGAACCGATTCGTGCGATGTGGATCTGATGATACCATATGCCGTATGTGCAAGGAAATTATACCATATGCCGTATGTGCAAGGAAATTATACCATATGCCGTATGTGCAAGGAAATTATACCATATGCCGTATGTGCATGGAAATTATACCATATGCCGTATGTGCAAGGAAGAGTGGGACCGCTGCACATCGGGCCGCGGCATATCGGGCCGCTGGACATGGGACCAATTGAGACAGGCATGGGACAGAGCTGCAAGACGGGGAAGCCGAAGCTGCACGGCACATGTACGACGGCACGCACGGCAACCTGTACGGACGGACGTGCAGGTGGACGACGCGTTCACGACCGAGGTGGTGGAGGAGGCGCTGGCGCTGTTTGGCGACGCCAACAGCGTACGGACGGCCTGGAGGACGCAGGACGTACTGCGGGAGCTGTCGTACACGCAGCTGTGGGCGCTGATCGACGAGGGCAGCGTGGCGCGGATGCGGTTCTACGGTCCGGAGAAGAACAAGGTGCTCGTGACGACTAAGGCGACGGCGCCGGGCGGCGTGCGGGTGTGCAAGGTGCGGCTGGGGGCAAGCGTGGATGTGCCGGGATGGTGTATGTGTACGCGTGGCTTGTGTCGAAATCCCCTCCCCTCCCAATCCCGCTGCGCCCCTCCAATGTCTTGTATCCATACAACAGCACATCCCCTCCCCTCTCCCTCCCCTCCCCACACCTCGCAGGTGGTGCTCCCCCCCGACCCCGAGTTCCTGGACCACCTGGCGACCCACGGGGTGGTGGTGGAGGCGGGCAACTACGAGGAGGACCGACTGAGGGCCAACCTCTTCATCCAGGTGGGGCAAGGGGGGAACCGTAGGGCAGCGGCAGCGCACAGCGCGGCAGCGCAGAGGCTGCGCAGCACATGGGGCGGGAGGGGTGGGGTGGCTGGTGGATAGGTGGGTAGGGTCGTGTTCGTTGTAGCGCGAGAAGGTCAAGGTGGGGGCCCTGGGTTTCCTAGGGGGGGCGGGGTACGGTCCGGGGCCGAGGGGCTCCGAGGTCCAGCCGGCACATTCAAGGCGGGTGGGGGAGGCGCCGAGCAGGGTGGCCATTGCACTCTCACCCGTCTGCCAAGATGCCATCACCTTCGCCTCTCGCCTGTCGCCCCTAGACAGTCCCTATCAACGAAGAGATCAGGTCTCGGGCCGCTGGACATGGGTTATCACGAAACAAGCAAGGGGATAGCGAGCCTTGTTACCCGCCACCCCTGGCCTCGCCAAGCGCCCCACCGCCCCACGGGCCAGCCGACCGGACCCCCTTCCCGCCGCCGTTTGCCACCCCCCGCTCCCCGTTCCAGATCCTTCGCTACACGGCGCCCTTCATGGTCATCTCGGCGCTGTTCTGGGTGCTGCACTCGTGGCTGCTGGACCCCGTGCCCAACAAGTTCAGGCGGCAGGAGTTCATCCGCTACCGCCGGGAGATGCTGCACGTGGCGTCCAAACTCAACTTCAGGACGCCGGCGCGGGAGGTGCGCGGGAGGCAGGGGTTGGGGGGATGGAGGGGCAGGAGTGGAGGGGCAGGAGTGGAGGGGCAGAAGTGGAGGGGCAGGAGTGGAGGGGCAGGAGTGGAGGGGCAGGAGTGGAGGGGCAGAAGTGGAGGGGCAGGAGTGGAGGGGCAGGAGTGGAGGGGCAGGAGTGGAGGGGCAGGAGTGGAGGGGCAGGAGTGGAGGGGCAGGAGTGGAGGGGCAGGAGTGGAGGGGCAGGAGTGGAGGGGCAGGAGTGGAGGGGTATCGGAATGCCTCATGCGCCGTCTACGAATGTCGTTTAAATCCCACCCACCCATCCCATCCCAATTTCTACCAATTTCTACCAATTTCTACCAATTCCTACCAATTCCTACCAATTCCTACCAATTCCTACCAATTTCCTATACACCCACCCACCCACCCCATCCAACAACCCTGCCACACGCACGCCTCCCCGCCAGGTCCGCATCGACACCACCTCCCCCGACTTCATCAAGTGGGACGACATCAACGGCATCGACGAGGTCAAGAAGGAGATCACAGAGATCATCGATTACCTGCGGGTGGGCCCGGGGCCGGGGCCGGGGGGGCGGGGGGGCGGGTGGCAGTGGACACTCCCTCCGCGGAGTTTGACGCGGGTTCGGGGTTATGCTTCACCCGACACGCACACCACAGCCCAGCATCAAAAATGCCAGAGAGAAAGAGGCCGTCGTCGTGGTCTGGGGATCAACCTTCCAACTCCTGCCCCCCTCGCGCCCGCACCCCCCGAAAAAAGTGTTTGTCGCGGGGCTGGGTGTGTCTGGTCCGCTTCCGTTTCAACCTCTCTTGACCACCACCGCTTGCGCTTTGCCCCCCTCCCCCTCCTCAGAACCCCGCCCTGCTGCGCTCCCGCGGAGTAGCGCGCATTGGAGGAGTGCTGCTGGCCGGAGCACCCGGTGGGGTTGTCTATGGGTCTGGGTTTCCGGGTTACTGGGCTGGGAGGGGGCCCTGGAGGGCTGGAGGGCTAGGTGCGGTGCGGTGCTTGTGTTGAGCGGGTGTTCCTTGGCAATTTGAGCGACAAAAACAGCTGAGGAGGAGGTCCGCCCGAGCACAACCCGGGGCGTTGTTGCTCTTGGGATTGTGGAGCGCATGCAGCCAGCAGGCAAAGCGCCAACCGGCAGGTCAGCAGGTCCCAGGTACTTGTAGCCGTGTCGACTTGGGAATGACCCACGGGTCGGACGTGATGGCAGAAGGCGTCATCCTAGCGCGGCGTGTGCATGTGTGTGTTTGTCGAGGAATGCGCGGCTGTAAGCGTGTATGCTATAGCAAAGTAACTCACAAGCGTGTGTTTAAAAGTGCAACCCGCCCGACCCAAACCAACAAGCGTGTGTGTGTGTGCCTTTCGGCGGATGCGTGTGTGTGCATGTCCTGATCAGGCACGGGCAAGACGCTGCTGGCTAAGGCCATCGCGGCGGAGGGCGGTGTGCGCATGTTCACGTGCAGCGGCACCGACTTCTACGACGTGTACAGGTAGGGCAGGGTGGGGTGAGGGTGGGGAGGGGGTGTGGCGAGGGACGCAGGGTCGGGGGAGGGGGCTCTACGGTGTTTTAGGCACACTGCGGGTGATTGAAGGATGGGGACGAAACCGAGGGAGAAGCTGCGGGACGGGTGGAGGGAGGCAGGCAAGAGCATGGTCCCGACCGGCCGAGATGGATCGGGTCAGGGTCGGGTGGGGTGCGTGGGGCTGGGTGGGGGTCGGGTACAAAGTTCGCTGTGCTTTCATTTCTCCAGCGCAGGCGCGTGCTTGTTCTCACGCGCCGCACCTTGCCGTGCCGTGACTTTGCCTCGACGTGTCTTTACCTCGACGTGTGCAGTGGTGTGGGCGCGCGCCGAGTGCGCGAGACGTTCGACCGGCTCCGTAACGCGGCGCCCGCCATTCTCTTCATCGACGAGTTCGACGCGCTTGGGGCGGCTCGCGGCGCGCAAGCGAGCGGCGACGAGTCGGCCTCGATCATCAACGAACTGCTGGTGGGTTGACTCTTGCTTAGATTTGTCCGTTTGTTATGTCAGTTCCTGTTTTGCCGCTTGAACGTTGACAATTCCATCGCTGGGAAGCATCGGTACCTTCCCCCCGGCGGCAAGCTCCCCCTCTCCCCCCGCCCGGCGGGGACAGCCCGGCCCCTGGACACTCGCCCCTCCTCGCCTACCCTACCCCTAACCTGAATACCGTATGTCAGCGAGTTCCCTGTATGTTCCCCTGACCTCACCCGGCCCAGGTCCAAATGGACGGTTTCGAGGACAACCGCGGTATCGTGGTGCTGGGCGCCACCAACCGCCCGGGGGCCATCGACTCGGCGCTCATCCGCCCCGGCCGCTTCGACCGCATCATCTACATGCCGCTGCCCGACACGGCAGGGAGGGCCAAGATCATGCAGGCGCGTGTCGGCCGGTGTCGTTGTGCCGTCATGGGGGCACAGAGAGCTCGCCCACAGCCGTTGTGGGTTCAATCTTCAATGACAAGCCTTCGCCCACAGCCGTAGTGTCTTGTCTTTAATGAGGAAGCCCACCCAGAACTGCCCAGGCCCGTCGTGTCTTGTACATGTTTGTGCATGTGGGAAGGCACCCCGCTGGGCCCTGCCAGAATGTCCGATGGCTCACCCATTTATTATGAATCATGTTGTCACACGAACTGGGCTCAGAGAGGGACGGGGACGCTCCTATCGTCTATCGGGGCCGCTTCCCCAGCGGTTAGGATGCCAGTTAGTCAACGCCCCTAACCGCCAACCGCCCGCAGGTCCACGCGCGCAACAAGGCAGTTGACCCCAACATCAACTGGTACGAGGTGGCGAGGGCCATGGCGGGATTCACCGGAGCGGACGTCATGGGCCTTATGGCGCGTGCGGCACGCATGGCAGCGCGGCAGGTGCGGGAAGCTGCGGGGACGCTGCGGGGAAGCTGCGGGGAAGCTGGGGGCGGAAGCTTATGGCCTGAGACACAGGGTCCCTGATAGGAGTCGTGTTTGGCTCAGCTCGGGGGAAGTGGGGCACGGTGGTTAGCTTGTGTGGGCACAACGGAAGCCATGGAAATGGAGGGCGCGGGGCTAGGTCCCCCCCTTGCCCCAGCGTGCTGTCGTACTCCCGCATCCGTACCGCAGCTCAAGTCACGCATCCGTCGCGCGGTGTGCTTTCTCGGTGGCCCCTACCTGTTACCCCGGCTCCCACCCCGCCCCCACCAGCTTGAGGGGTGGATCAGGAGAGAGGGGCTGACGGACCCGCGGGCGCAGCACGCTGCGCATCCGCAGTCTCAAGGCAACCCCAACTAGCTGATCAGCTCATGTGCTGTGTCGTACGTGGCCCTGGACTCGTACTTGTACGGCAGGGTCGGGAGGCGATCACGGAGGACGACATCTACGCGGCCATGGAGAACAAGACCGTGGAGGCGATGGTGGGTCCGGGGGCTGCAGCCGCTGTGTGTTTCCCGACTGCACGGCGCCTTTCTTTTCTGCGCGGGTTTGGGGTTGATCAGCCAAGATCCATCACAGTAGCACTTGCCCACATGACCATTTTTTTAGCGTTTTCCCTTCAGCACAGTGCATTCCTGCTCGCATCTCACCTGCTTTGCCACGCCGCCCTACTCTCCTCACCCCCGTCGGGCTGTCCCTATGTGCAGGTCGAGAACACGTCCGCGGGCGGCGGCGGCGGCCTGGTGGCCGATGACCCCACGCCGGAGGACCCCGACCCCATCCCGCCGCAGCTGCGCAAGTCGATCTCGGTGTACGAGGCCGGCAAGGCGCTCACCGCCTATATCACCCCAGAGTACGAGGAGATTGCGAGGGTGAGGCGGGTGTGTGTGTGTATAGGAAATTGGTAGACAATGTTCACACTGCGCTGCTGCCAGAGCGAATATCCGATAGAGACTCGACTGTACCAGGATCTCCAGCGAAGTGGCGACGTCCCCGGGGGGAAGGGGAGGAGGCGGGAGGCGCGGCAAGAGCACATGTGTTTCCACACCCCCACCCGCGTGGGCAGGTAGCTGGCTTGAGCCGGGCGGGTAGCTCACTAATCCCCCCCGCTCCCGGTGCGCAGGTGTCTGTGTGCCCTCTGAACATCATCAGCGGCTTCACGTTGTTCGTTGAGGACGAGGACAAGAACGTCAACGCCATCCTGACCCGCTCCGAGCTGGAGGGCCGCATGGTGGTCTACCTGGCGGGGCGCTGCGCGGAGAAGCTGGTCATGGGGGAGGGCAACCTCACAGGTGTGGGGGCGGGAGCTGGGAGGGCGGGTGGGTGGGGAGGGTGGGGAGGGAGGGTGGATGAGGCCACGGGCCGCTGGCCAATGGGTGACGAAGCGCCGGGGGCGAGGCGCGAGGGCGGGTGTTCAACCGCCGTCAACTCCGGGAATCTCCGGCTGTCACCGATGACCCCCGGGGTCCGCTGTAACATCCTTTTTTTATTTTGTAACCGTTACAAGGTGGACCCGTATCCCGACCGGGTGTTCCTTAATAGCAACTCCAGTCCAACCCATGGCACGGTCACGTGCGCGTCGCCGCGCTGCCCTCACGGCAGCGCAGGGCAGGAGACGATGCCAGTCACCCCCGTGGGCCCTCCGTGGGCCCTATCCAGCCCAACCGCTCATCGTACAAATCCCAGACGTCGCCATAGGGCTGCTTGTATCGTTGTTACCCCCACCACACCCCCGTGAACCCTCCAATCTCCCCCCTCCCCCTATCCTCTCTATCGGATATTCGCTCTGGCAATATATCCACCCCCCCCTTCCCCCGCCAGGCATGGGCGCCCCCGACCTGTTCCACGCCAACCTCATTGCCCGCGAGATGATCATGTCGATGGGCATGGGCCGCCGCACCGGCCCAGTGGACCTGCTGCGGGTGGTGGGGGCGGCGGACGGCGCCCCGGGGGAGCAGACCCTGAAGGCGGGGCCCGAGGTGGCGGACGACGACCCCTTCTACTACCACACCACGGACATGTCCACGGAGCAGGTGCGTGTTTGAAAGATAACTAAGCCGCGAGAGGAGCAGGTGCGTGTTTAATGAGAAGCCCACGCATAACCGCCCAGGCCCGGATAGGTGTATGGGAATCGTTACATGTCTGACCGGGCCAGGCGCTGGCCAAGGGCTGCTAATCCAAGACCGTGGTGTGTGTGTGGGGGGGGGGGAGTCTGAACACCACCTCCCTTCTTCTCCCACTCCAACTCGCTCTCTCTCTCTCTCCCCCTTCCCACCTCCCTCTTCGTCGCCCCCGTAAGGCACGTGTGGCCCTGGCTGAGGTGGTGGACCTGTTGGAGGCGGCGGAGGCCAAGGCCATGTACGGCCTGGCCATGAACTGGAAGCCGCTTCAGGCGCTGACGCAGGCGCTGCTGGACCGGGGGACACTGACGGTGGGTAGCTGGGTCGGTAGCTGGGTAGCTGGGTGGATGTGGATGGGTCGGTGGGTAGGCGGGTAGCTGGGTGGGTGTGGATGGGTCGGTGGGTAGGCTTTACCTTCGTCCCTCCGCAGTGCCCCTCCGCGCCCCTCCCTGCGCGGAGACGGCCCCATGCTCCCCCCACCAATCCTACATCCCCCCCTTGCCCAGCAGCAGCGCAGTATGAACATGTTTACCGATTTCCCATATCCTCCCCATATTTGCCCACCCACCCCGGGTGCAGGGCAAGGAGGTGGCCCACATCCTGGAAACCAACGGCGTCATCCACTTCCCCGACCCGTTCACCAACGGATTCGGTTGGGACCCAGACGGTGAGTGAGCCGTGCGACCCCCGGGGGGGGGGGGATGGACACAGCCCCGTGCGGCGGTGAGGAGGAGCGCGCGGGTGGGGGCTGCGTGGGCACCAGGGTGGCTATCTTAAGATATAAATATCTATTCGGCCGAAAAACTTCTGAAATTTTAGATACTTTTGGCCTGCCAAAACATGGAGTTTAAGATACTTTGACCCCTTGTGTGGGACATGATATCTTCCCGTTGACATATACTCGAACGAGTGATGGGGTCCCCGATATCTCCCACCCGGGGTCGGTTCTCGCCGTCTGCAGTCATCTATGGCTAGGTGTTGCACTTATGGGTTCGGTTCGTGGAAGTTCTCCATCAATGTTGCGCCCTGTCCGATGCCCTCTGTAGATACTTCGGGCCGTTTCCAGTTGGAAATATCTCCCCATAGACAGATACTTTCAGCGTTTCGAAGCCAGGTGTATCTCTGGCCGTAGATACTCCCAAAAATAAGATAGCCACCCTGGTGGGCACAGTGCCGTACATACCGTACAAACACCTGTGATCAGCACCACATCCCTAGGTACGGTACACACCCAATCATTCGGGCGGATTCGGGCGAATTTCGAGCTGAACACACCCAATCATTCGGGCGGATTCGGGCGAATTTCGAGCTGAACACACCCAATCATTCGGGCGGATTCGGGCGAATTTCGAGCTGAACACACCCAATCATTCGGGCGGATTCGGGCGAATTTCGAGCTGAACACACCCAATCATTCGAGCTGAACACACGCAATCATTCGGGCGGATTCGGGCGAATTTCGAGCTGAACACACCCAATCATTCGGGCGGATTCGGGCGAATTTCGAGCTGAACACACCCAATCATTCGGGCGGATTCGGGCGAATTTCGAGCTGAACACACCCAATCATTCGGGCGGATTCGGGCGAATTTCGAGCTGAACACACCCAATCATACATCCCTTATTTGTTGTTCAGCCGGGACGGATGCGGACATTCCAATACTTGTGCAGCCAGGATTGACATGGGGTGCCAGGCAACCACCTGGGATTCCTACTCCCCCGCTGAGGAGTTGTTCCGCTCCGTCGGATCCACATGCATGCTGATGAACCAACCGGCAACCGCCAACTGCCCCAACCGCAGGTAGCCTGAAGTACCCGTTCAAGCCCGAGACGCCGCCCGAGACGGAGGAGCAGCGGCAGCAGCGGGAGGCGGAGGAGGCCGCGGCGGCGGAGGCGGCCAAGCCCAAGCTCACCGGGGCGCTGGCCAAGACCTGGTTCGCGGGTGGGTAGAGCAGGACAGGGGGCGGGTACAGTGCAGGACAATGCAGGACAGTGCGGTGACAGTGCGGTGCGATAGTTGTACCCCTGCTTGCTAGGGTCAATATGCGATGCCGGACTTGCACTTTAACAACAGGATCATGGCGCCTCTCCTCGTCCTGTCCTGTCCTGTCCTGTCCTGTCCTGTCCTGTCCTGTCCTGTCCTGTCCTGTCCTGTCCTGTCCTGTCCTGTCCTGTCCTGTCCTGTCCTGTCCTGTCCTGTCCTGTCCTGTCCTGTCCTGTCCTGTCCTGTCCTGTCCTGTCGCTGTCCTGTCCTGTCCTGTCCTGTCCTGTCCTGTCCTGTCCTGTCCTGTCCTGTCCTGTCCTGTCCTGTCCTGTCCTGTCCTGTCCTGTCCTGTCCTGTCCTGTCCTGTCCTGTCCTGTCCTGTCCTGTCCTGTCCTGTCCTGTCCTGTCCTGTCCTGTCCTGTCCTGTCCTGTCCTGTCCTGTCCTGTCCTGTCCTGTCCTGTCCTGTCCTGTCCTGTCCTGTCCTGTCCTGTCCTGTCCTGTCCTGTCCTGTCCTGTCCTGTCCCCCCCTGTCCTGTCCTGTCCCCCCCTGTCCTGTCCTGTCCTGTCCTGTCCTGTCCTGTCCTGTCCTGTCCTGTCCTGTCCTGTCCTGTCCTGTCCAGCTCTCCGCATCGGACCACATCGCGGTCCACCGGATCGTGTTGTCCAGTTTTGATCCCCTGATCTCCCCGCCTGCCGTGTTGCCCGCGTCGGTGCCTGCCGTACGCACGGTTCCTTGCTTCAGGTACGGAGCACGATGCGCCCCGCACACCCGACGGACGATTCGCGATGGGTTGGCACTGGAACATGCCGTACAGCATACGGAAAACGCTACCCGACTGGTACAAGAAGGAGCTGGAGCGGTACTCGTACTGAGTACGGCATACTGAGTACGGAGATGATCGTCGGGATGGTCGCCGGGCGACGGGTCGCTACGCCTTGGCGTCAACTTTCCGTCCGGGGTGTAAGGCTGTGTCCTGGGACGCCGGGAGGCTAGGCAAGAGGGTAGCTGAAGGGATGCGGAGGTAGCTGGTCGGCGGCGAACGGGGGGTAGCGGGCCGTGTAACTGACGGACGGGAAGTTGGGGGATGGGTCATGCACGAGATCTCTCGCACGGCACTGTATCGGAAAGTGTGTTTGGGGTACATTTGCGGACCCCGTCCCCTCCCCCGTGCGTGTGTGTGTATGGGCTGTAGCACAGGGCGTGCGTGCGTGGTTCGTCACGGTTACGTTACGGATGAACGTTGTGGTCGCGCAGTTGGCGTGGGACAACAGGCACCTCACATCATCTGCAAGCCACCACACGGAGTGGTGTAGCACGGGGTGTAGCATCCTGGTTCGTTGTTACGGACGGCGAATGTGGTCGCCTTGTCGGCGAAGGACATCGGGCACTTTGATTGTATGACAGCCACAACACGGGATGGCGCGGAAACAGTTCCCTGCCGCGTCGGAGACGTGCGTGCCGTGCGTACCTGTACGGCGTTCGTGCGTGTTGACTCGACTCGGCAGCCGCTACGGCTGTGGATGCGCTGTGATCTGCGGGTCGGATGGAATCCGTGCTGATGGGCTGTTGCTGGTGCACGTTTTGGAATGGTCCACTGGCGAATGACGATGACGCACTGTCTCGTGTTAGACTGTTAATTAGGAAGAGCCTACTGAAAGCTGGATCGGACGAGCAACAGAACCGACCCGCGGGTCGGTCGGCCGGTTTGGAGCACCCTATGGCGGGCGCAGCGTCCGCCAGCGTTGCCCTGGGAGGGAGCCCTCGTCCCACCCGGACCGCATGCATTACGAGGGGCGGGGCGCAGCCGCAATGTCCCCTTATTTCCTCTTGATGACACATGCCCTTCTGCCCAGTCGCGCACATTTGGTTGATCCCCAGGGCTTCTATCACATCTCGCTCTCTTCTCAGCGGATTAGGGAACTCGCCGATTAGCGAGCGTAGCCGATTCAATGCGATCCTTCCGTACGACACACAGACTCTCACATGCGTACGTCTAATACAGGTGGAAGATGGTTAACATTACGGTAGCAGCCAGCCAAGGTGCGACTTGAACAAACTAATTCATTTTTTGCCATTGTAAACTGATGATCAAAGTGCTGACATGTTTGTAAAACCATGCATTAATTCAAGGAAAAATGGCTACCTACTGAACAAAGGAGATCGTGAACACCAGGCAAGGCAGTCCAGGTTCTCCCCTTCGACCAGACAAACGTGCAATAAAATTAATTAACTGAGTTTATAAACATCCATAATCCGACGTTTCTGTGACCTGCAAAACACCAACGATAATGGTACTACCGGCTGTTTGCTCCAGGGGGCGCTTGATGTCAGGGCGCTTCAATAAGCAAGGCAAACACCTATGGCATACGAAGCCCGTTCGAAATTTCTACAGGTCATCTTTCGTTATTGCGTTCTAATAATTACTTCAGGACGCACTCAGGTGTCGTATCCCAATGTTCCCGCTCTAGATCGAGCTCACTGCTTCTCTTACACTGTTTGACAACACGACGGCTGGTTTTGGGAACCACTGTTGAAACCTGACATGTGCGTTTGCTTATAAATGTAAGGGCGAAAGGCTGGCACGCATGGGCAGTTTGAGTATGCGTTGTTAACTCAACTCATCATTCATCTGCAGGTCTTGACACGGCATTATCGTTCAGGATCAACATCATGTTACCGGAACCGGAATCTCAGTCGCGGGTCCAGGCTTTAGATGTAGCCGGGCTGGGACGCACCTACCTCCCGAAGGATTCCCCCAGAGAGAATGCCCTGGCCACATGGTCAGCGCTGTGCAAGGCGATCATCCCCGCACTTGTGTTGCAGACGGATCCGGAACCCGAAACCATACAGCTCGCGCGCAGCCCTCTGCTCAACAGCCTACCGGCGACTTGTTCCAACTTATCAGAGGAGCTGCGACGCGCGAACATCAAGTACATCCCGGCGGGCGAGGACGGCCTGTCGCCGCTACGTGTAGTGGCCGGCTGCCTGCGACCGGCAAACGCAGATGGCGAGGCTGAGGACACGGGGGTTGATGTTGAGAACACGGCGGAGGCCCTGGCGCTGCTCCTCAAGGCGTACCTCCACCTGGAGCTGCAAAATCGCCAACCAGAAGGGTTCAAAGAGAAATATCGAGCGGCGTGGGAAGCACCGAAAGTTGTCCGTTTCCCGGTACGTGTTGCACAATAGCTAGAGCCGCTCCAGCTACTCCAGCGGCTAGCTAGCTGGGCACGCACATCGTAGGCTATAGCGTATGTAATAATTGTACACGCTACACGCAGCAAAATAAAGCGCTCGCCTACGTATGTACTGCCGCCGCTGGAAGCCATATATAGCATTTCTGAGTGACGGGCGCGCGGCTGCATACATCCATACATGTCAGTTGAGCTCGCTAGCTATGAGCTCGATCTCTTTGACTTGATAGCTACGTAGTGGATTCTGATGCACGTACGGCTGCACCTTTCATCATGCAACCGTTGCAAGCTTGCACCTTGCATTGCACAGCCCTGTCTGGCCACATGCACCGACTAGAAGATAGACGCCTCGGGAATGGTAGGGGGCGCCCAGTTATATATAATGTATGCACACATGGATGCATGGATACCTGGCAGTTTAGCGGAGGGCCCGCGCGGTCCTGATTCTGAAAGCCCGACTGGTGCACGCTTGGTTCTGTAATTAGCCAGTACGGCGCTGCTGTCGCACATACAGAAGCGAGCTGACGTTGATAGAATATAAAAAGGCCAGATAGAAATGATACGTGTTATTATGACAACATTATTTCCCCCGGGGCCCATGTATGCTACAGATCCGCCGGCCCGACGCTTTTATCAGTAACGTCGGGCGCGGCACGGTGCCCTTCGATAGCAAACTCCTGGCGGTGGTGGGTGGGTTAGTGGCCGTCGACTTTGTGGTACTGCGGGTGCGACAGAGCAAGACGGATGATGGGCCGAACAACGCCGCCAGCACCTGCATCGACCGGGTGCTCGTCACGGCCGACCAGCAAGCCTACGAGTCCGTGGCGGCAGCGCTCCACAGTGATGAGAGGATGCCCTTCACTGCGAGGCGGCCTGTGATACCTCTGCTGGAGACGGTTGTGGCCAACATCAGTGTCTACCGCGCACTCAAGGCCGCCGATGGGAGGCCGCCAACTGAAAATCTGGCGACGCATCAGGCGCATCAGGCGCTGCGGGGGCGACTGCAGCAGATTCCGCCATTATTGCATCAGCAGACAGCCCCACCGCCGCAGCCGCAGCAGCTACAGCAGCTGGTGCCAGAGCCGCAAGTAGTAGCTGCCCTGGCCGCGGCCCGCCGCATCTGGCAGTGTCCACACCTCAACTTCCTAGCGCAGGATGAAGAGGGGCAGGTACGTAAACGTAGTAAACGTCCATCTGGGGAAGCACAGCAGGAAGGGTACATACAGCAGACCCGCTTCGCGTGCGTGTGTTACATACGTTTTATCTATTTATCTGCGTGAGGAATAGATCTGTATGCGTGTTGCTTGGATGAATGAAGTGCTGCAACATACAGTGAGCAGGCTGCGGCGGCTCGCTCGCTTCTTGATTGCATGTATGTATGCATGCATGCAGGCTCCCACCCACATGTCTGCCAAGGATACCGCCAAGGAGTTAATGAAGCGGGCAGCAAAGGTGTGGGCACCCCGCCGCCGCCGTGGATTGTCAGTATTGTATGTCGTTTGTTAACATAATTTATGCTGGCATGAATGTGCACAGCCTTTAACTGCGTGCGTATGTAGTCCTACCCAGCCTATGCATGCGTGCGTGTGCTTTGTTTTGTTGTGGCGGCGGGACAGCTTCGTTTGCACTTACGTCTCATATCATATCGATCTAGCTTTCACACGCACGACGACGCAGAGACTACACACCCGAACGCCCATCTGCCTGCCTGTAATTGCTAGCAAAGCCATCCACCCGTGCGTACTACCTGTATGATGCACCTATCTATCGTACGTACATGGCTCAGCATGCCGGCGGGCTTAGCCGGCTGTGCAGCCGGTCCAGGCAGCGCAGCAGGGCCGGCGTGCCTTGCTTGGTCGTCTAACTGATTGCTATTTGTTTCTACTTTTTCATCGTCCCTGCGTGCTTCGCAAGCTTGCAAATCCCTGCTGCCTTGGCAGCTAGCTAGCTAGCTAGCTGTTAGCAGCCATGTCACCTTCACATACACTGCCGCCGCTAGCTGAGAGATTTAACCTCACGAAACACGCGAAACATTCCCGCCCCTCAGCTCGGAGTGCAGCAGCGCCAGGGCCGGCCGCGGGTGCATGCTAGGGTTTAGTGTATGTAGTGATCGTCTGCTGAGGGTACTCAGTGTGCCTATCTATCCATCTATCCATCCATCCATCCATCCATCCATCCATCCATCCATCCATCCATCCATCCATCCATCCATCCATCCATCCATCCATCCATCCATCCATCCATCCATCCATCCATCCATCCATCCATCCATCCATCCATCCATCCATCCATCCATCCATCCATCCATCCATCCATCCATCCATCCATCCATCCATCCATCCATCCATCCATCCATCCATCCATCCATCCATCCATCCATCCATCCATCCATCCATCCATCCACACGCACCTTCGTTTTTGCTCTTGGCTCGCTCGGCTGACAGCAGAGAAGTATTCGTGATGCGTCGTGTGCATGCTTATTACTACTACTTGTTTTTTTGTATCCAGTTCGTTCAGGGTCACGTAGATAGCTAATTACCCATTATTCGATACATTTCCCACATACGCGTGCGTCGATACAGGTGGAAAGTATTGCTCACGCCGCGCCCATGATGCGACTGGCGGTGGTGAGCAACGCGGGCTCCGGCAAAACCACCTTTGTGAACAGGATCATTGCTGAGCTCATGCCGCGGCGCGATACGCTGCGCAACGTCCTGCCTCCGGACCTGCATGGGGATCTTGGTCCGGACAAGCGACCGTCTGAGGAGACCACCGTCGCCGACTTCCTGCGGCTGTGCGGTGTGGACACTAGCAACGGCAGCAGTCGTAGTGGTGCTGCCACGGCGGCAGCAGAGGTGACGAGTGGAGGCGGCGTCGGTACGGCAGCCGCAGCAGAGACGTCATCATCACGGCGTCAATTCTCCGTGAAGTTCACACCGCTGCCTGTGGAGCCGGTGTTTCAATTAGACCCACGCTTCAAGGAGGGCAACGAATTCGACTATTTTGACCTGCAGCGTCATGGCGTAGACACAGATGTGCAGGAGCGCCTGAGCCAGAGCTGGGATGAGCAGTCATGCATCAGCAAGGTTGGCGACGTGTACAATGGGTGCAATAGCAAGCCACAAGTGGGTGGTTTACAATACGGCTGCTTCATGCCGGTGGGCAGGGACGTCCACTGCACGGACCGTGTGCAACATGTGTACATGCACCCGGCGAATCAGGATGGGGCTGCACCGTTCCGCTTCGGCGTGAAGCTCGCCAGCCGTGAAGTAATCAACAAGCAAATTCACGAGGTAGGTGGCGGAATGAAGCCGCGTACTACTTGCGCTAAGTAAAGAGCAACCCGCCGGGGTGGTGTGCGTGTGTGCACGCACAGTGCCTGATGATGGTACCTGATGACCGCATGACTACACTCACTCACATTGATAACCGAGATTTGCTTGATGAGGCAAGCCTGTAGGGACAGGCTTTGGAGAACTATATTGTGATGTATGTTCCGTACCTCTTTCGTCACATGCAGTTCCGTCGGTACATCAGGGGGGAAATCACACGAGGCGAGCTTGATTCGGCAACCGATTCGGCAACATACTATAATGTGCCGTTCATGTGCGGGCTTGATACAACCAAGGTGCGGCGGTGATGTATGTTCGCCTCATGCATGCATGGGCACAACACACTAATAAAGATACGTATATAGCTACGTACGTAGATAACATGCACATAGCACCCGTGACACATACGTGCATAGCACCTACAAGCTGCTGTCTGGGCCTGTTGGAACACCCGGTCGGGATATATAGGGGTCCACCTTGTAACGGTTACATTGTTACATTACATTACATACAGCAGTGCATGCGTGCATGACCCATGCACTGGTCTGGTGCGCATAAATATACATATGTATATATGTATATATATGTATATATACGTGGCAGGATCGATGCCCTACAGCAGGATCGATGCCCTACAGGCCTGTATATATATGTATATATATATATATGTTTTACATATTTCCTTTTTGGCTTGACCCCTCTCCATCCATAGTCTCCTGATGACGAGCTGCTGGACAACGCAACAATATCGGATGATGACCTGCTGGCAGAGGTGGAGTCTGCCCGTGCCAGAAAAATTGAGAAGCGCAGGGAGGCTCGGCAGCAGCTATTGGCGCGTCTGTACCCGCTGCAACGGTGAACTTGTGTGTACACGTGTTGGGGCTGTGTAGGCTATGGGATGGGGTTGGCAGCAGCTAGCCACAAATAAGATCTTGCTTGCTCTGTGGCCTACCTGAAATGAGTGTGTGCGGTTCAATGAGGTGCTTGTCAGGTTACCCTTGCTTGCTTGCTTTAATTCTGGCAGTTTTCATGCGAAGACTACGTTACAAAAGAGTACCTGCACGCAGAGAAACAACGTCTTCGTGGCTGTTCGTGATAGGGTAGGGCCGGGTGAGGGCCGGATCACCTAGGCCTGCAGACCAACCGCTTCACGGCAGCACCCAAACGTAGCTACGAATCCCGAACTTGCCAACACATACAGTCACAAGCAGCGACACAAGAGCCTTAATGGCTCGTACACCGTACGGCAAAGACACTCCGTATTCACAGAAAACCTTCGCTTTCATACACTTCGCGTTAAAAATTTCCAGTTCTATCCAGTTGGTTAGATGTCTCTGATGATATCATTTAAATAATAACGAACATGCCTCGGTCTGTTATGTGGCGGGGTTGGAGCGAGATGCTATGGGTTTCCCCTGGCCTCCATGCAGCCACCTAGGTAGGTATATAGCTAGTTGGTTGCATACATGCATGGCGCGAGCGAGCTGGTAAGATTCTAGCTCGACCATGCACTGAATGAAGTTCTGTACATACGCAGACATGTATATATACTAAATACTATGTATACTATATATTTATTTACTTTACATATATTTTTTTACTAGTATACTATCCGTATATTTATTTGCTATAATATACGGATAGTATACTATGCGTATATTTATTTGCTATACTATATATTTTTTTACTATACATATATACTGATGATCAGTGTATATATACTGATAGGAAAAAGCGAACCAATAATTAAAAATTGCTGCGATTTTGACGGGGAGGTCTTTTGGTCCCCGTGTGAGGCAGGCCTAGCACCGTTCGTTTTGGGGTCCCCGTCCCAATGACTTCCGCGTGCTAGGGGACCCGTCCATAGCTCGCATATATACTGATGATATTTTTGGAAACCTCAAAGTTACGGGGCCCTAACTTTGCTGAATCCAGGCTTAACCTCGCGGCAAGCACCTGCTCGTTCCGCAAAGTAAGAAACGAGCCAGCTGTACGTCGCAAAGATAAATTTGTCACGTAATCATGCAACACATACGATGAAATGATAAGGAGAAATGTGCTGCATGGGATGTTCTTAGCCGGATGACGTTTTGCGGCGTCACCAACAGTCCCCGAGAAGCCCCAGATGCCAGGCGTTGGAGAAGAAGATGACATGGCCATGGGCCCGCCAGTTGCTATGACTCCGAACACATAAATGCCGTCACAGCACCAAATCGCTATTTCAATTCATACAATAGGAGTGATAGGGTTCACAAAGCTGTAACTGGCGTGTTTCGTAACAACGAACGCTGCATATGCTATAAAAGCAAAGGCCGCGGATAATGGTGACAGCTTTGGGTGACGACAATTGTAAACTGTAAGTTATCATGGAATTGGTGAATTTATGTTGCCGCAACTAATGTAAGTGGTCGTCTGTTGCATCCACAAATTCACGTTTAAATTTCTTACCAACAGTCACCGAGAAGCCCACCCGCTCTACTCAGCCCAACCAAAAAGACCAATTTAGGTGTTGATAAACACCGGGTTAAACTTGCTTTGTATAATCACATGGCCTGAAGGTCAACCAGCATCTCATCGATGTCCACCATGCTAGCACCGCGTGGCAGGTCGATAACCACGATGCGTTCCCGGTTGTATGTGTAAGCACAGTCGCGCTGGTTGCCCATAAGCTGAGCAGCTCCGTAGTTGCGCAGTAGGTGCAAGCCAAGACGGCTCTTGCCGCTGTTGCCAACCACATCCTTCACCCAGATAATGGTGCGGTCGTCTGGGGGAAGCAGCTGCCCCGCCGGGCCCACGAGCCTATCCAGCACCGCTTGCTGCCAGGGACGCGGCACAAAGCCAAGCTCAGGAGGCAGGCACGCGGTGATAGCTGCTTCGCAGGCGTGGAGACCATGATGAAAGCGGATGTAGGTCTCTGGCATGTCCGTAGCGACCCTCTTGATGCCGTGATTTCTCACAAGAAGGGCTGCATGGGTCAGGTCGTGCCGCCGCCCCTGAGCAGATTCCCATTCACCCACCTCCCAGGGGCCGCCAGCACGCCTTGCTTGCGAGGAGACCCGCTCTTTTGCTGCGTCTCTGTTTGTGTTCTCGTCTTTTTGCTCCCAGGCGGCAGGCGCCTTCAGCCATTTTATGGCATGCGCTCATGCGCACGGACTTGGTGAATTCTACATAGCCGTTAAACTCAAATTCGCCCTCCGCAATAGAGTCAAGCTGGAATATACAATAACGCACATAATCAGGCGCACTGCCAGTTATCTGGGCGTGCGTGACAGGGGTGTGTGGGACGAGTTTCAAATGAAAGAACCAGCACCGGGCCCGGTTGCTTGACATTTGCTTTGGGTGTCTGTAATATAGCTGTTTTGCTGTGCCTGCGCCGCCTAAATGTGCGCAGTATCCCGGGTGTAGCTAGTGTAGCAAGCAACTGGCGGGCCCTCCCTGGTCCTGGACCGGACCGGACCAGAAGTGCCCTATAGAATTATGCTTCTGTATATTTTGTATAAGATTCTAGCTCGACCATTGAATGAAGTTCTGTACGTATATTTACTATATATTTATTTACTTTACATATATTTTTTTACTATCCGTATATTTATTTGCTATACTATATATGTTTTTACTATACATATATACTGATGATCAGTGTATATATACTGATAGGAAAAAGCGAACCAACATGAAATAAAGGTGCATGCTTATATATATGCTTATATATAAGCATGCACCTTTATTTCGCTCTCTCACACTCTTGCGCGGTAATAGAGTTTTCGCTGTAAAGCAAGCGGCCTGTACGGATTGTAGGGTCCCCGCCCTTTTTCCGGCTTCGAGGAAGCCGACCCCTACTTGTCTCACCAAGCCACCAAAACTCATTTGCATCACACATATATCCGCTGATCAGCCTGCAGACGCATGCCCCGCCGTTTCACGCAGTTACAAGACGTGGCTGGGCATGACGGTGGAGTTCCAGCTGTACACAGATGACACCCAGGCCGCCAGCGAGTGGGCCGAGTTCTGCTCAACGCGCTTTATCTTGGGCAGAGAGAATACGGCGTTTACCTGCAGCGGCGGCGCAACCATTCATATGCCATCAGGTACATGCGCACGATTACCTGCAAATGGATTAAATGGATAGATGGATGGAAACGATGGCGATAGGGATGCATGTATTATAATAAACAACAACAACAACAACAATAACAATACTATTACTAATACTAATACTAATAATACTAATAATACTAATAATAATAATAATAATAATAATAATAATAATAATAATAATAATAATAATAATAATAATAATAATAATAATAATAATAATAATAATAATAATAATAATAATAATAATAATAATAATAATAATAAAAATAATAAAAATAATAAAAATAATAATAATAAAAATAATAATAATAATAATAAAAATAAAAATAATAATAAAAATAAAATAATAATAAAAATAAAAAAAATAAAAAAAATAATAAAAAGTATAACAACAACAATGACAATAACATCATTGGTCTCACCCGCCAGCCACCATGTAACACGAGCCTGAAATTAAAAGCGCACATGATGCTCTGCAGGGGGTCAAATTCCTATTACAACCACCTTATCACTCCGAATCGTCATGCATGCATCTGCTGACACTCATCTCCAGAACTGTGTTGTGTGCAAAACCCCGATGCTGCTCCCTACCACAAGAGGCGCTATCAGTCCACCTGATGGACGTGCCAGGTGTGGGAGGAAGCACAGACGCGTATAACACCCTGCAGGCCATGGAGGTGGAGAAGGGGCTGCGTACACTCTCGTCGAGGGAGGAGGGCGGCCACACAGTGGTCGTGTTCCCCACAATTGGCCGGGAAGCCTGCGTCTCAATACTCCTGAGCAAATTGAGCGAGGCGCAGGTGCTTCAGGTCGGTGTGCAGGTTCGTTGTGAACAGTAAGGATCGATCTCGCTGCTGTTCAGTGTATGCATGAGCTGGTTGCTCCATCCTGTGTTTACCTGGAAATAATGCCGGCGTTGATGCTGCACCTACTGCAACACCCCGCCCCCTGTTTGATTATTGATTGGCTCACGCACGCAGGAAGCTGTACGCAGGCCCCAGGATTTCACGTTGGTGCCAATAATCAACCTGAAGCCCCAGGGGAACACTGTGTCCGATGTGATGGACAACACGCAAAGTGCAACTGCATTCGTGAGGTCGTACAATTCTCTGGAACGTCCTGACCAGTACTACAACGAGTTCAAGAGAGCACTCCTGGAGACGGCTGAGGACTTGGAGAATCGGTGGGTTACAAATAAGAGTAACTAAGAACCACGTGAGATCGACTGGGTATGTACCAGCAGCAGGGTGCATGCATGTGTGGTGTGTGAATATGCGGACATACAAGGATTTGAACGGCAGTTGGGAATTACAGTGAAAGGTCGTCTATCTGCTGGTTGTTGTAAGGTTGTGCACAGTAGTGTAGTGCTAATTATTTTATAGGGAAATAGTAATGCGTGGCGACAATCAACATGCTGCAACAGGCGTGTTGCGCATATGCATGTCGCTCGTAGGGGTGGATGTGCCTCAGGTGAGTGGTCGGGTAGGCTGGGTACGTGCACGCGTGGCACATCATGGTTCGTTCCGTTGTCCCGCCGTCAAGCAAGGCCCTACCTGCTATTTGGTGAACTGACAGGGCCGTTGGAGCCCTGGACTGCTTTCAGATGGCACTCGAAGCTGGGCAGCTGTTGCAGATGTTCGCGCTGGACGTCAGCGGCAAATTGATCGAGGCAAAGTCCTTCAGCGCGGACCCAGAGGTCGCAAGATTCCGCTGTTCCGCATTTGTGGATTTCCTGCGTGAAAAACAGCAGCTCAAGGCCCGGGAGGGTCAATGCACTGCACGCCAACGATTGTGGGAGGGGCTTGGCTGCATGGCGATTGAGGGAGTAGGCCTGGCAGCACGGCTGCAGGGCCCGCAAAGGGACCATGGCGAGGGCTCGGATGATGAGGACGACGACCCCATGAGCGTCGCCACGAACGACGCCACAAGCCGGATTCCCCCAGATTTGCACCTACGGAAAGTCAAGAAGGCGCTGAATGAGGCACTCGAGCTGCAGAAAGACTTGTTGGTGGGCACGGGTGCTTGGGAGCGAAAACTGAAGAAGCTGCCCGGAGTTGACACCAATCCCCCCCTGCGCCTGGACGGCATCCCCGGCTGGGTAGAGAGGGATCAGACACTGTTGATGCTGCTGGCAGACAGCACCAAAGACAAGGTGAAGAAGCGGCTGGACAAGGACGAACGCTTCACCGTGTACAGGGAGGTATGCAACCAGAAGCAGGGCCGCGTTCTTGGATATCACCTCACCAGCGGAGACCTCAATGACACATTACTGCCCGACTTACTGTTCGGGAAGTTCAAGGACAGGTGCGCGACCTCATCAAGACGAGACCAGGCGGCGACGGGTGGCCGTGGGTACCATCTGAGAAAATCGCTTGCAAGCTGCTGATGTCTACCCATCACTGATCACCCGCCCCAGGGCCGGTACATACAGAGCGAGATGGATTATCTCTGTACCGGCCCTGGGGCGGGTGATCAGTGATGGGTAGACATCAGCTTTTCATTTAGGCGGGTCACAACAATAACAGGGTCCTCGCTGAAAAATTGTTATTGAAGGCGGGTGACAGCATACTCCTGGAGGTCGTTTTCACTAGCTAGTACGTAGTTAAACTGAAGATGCTAGCTAGCTAGGGTTCGTTTGATTGGGTGCACATCCAAGCACGCCCATGTCGTGCTGTTAGCGGCACAGGGTGACCCTTGGTATGGTCCGCCTTGCTTACTTTTGGGCAATCCCGGTGGCTACCTGCACATACACGCACGATTGCTTACGCTTGCACTGTGGTACCAGCGTGCCGCCCGATGGCTTGAGCCGGTGCGGCAAATAAAGAGCCGTACAGAAGCTCACAATAATATAGGGAGCCTAAATAGGTACCTAACCATCCGGTAATAAGCCTTGGTGTCTTACCATGAATGGCACATGGCATGCACTCTGACGTCGCCGACATTTGACATCCGACATTTTGTGAGCCAACCAGCCATGCACTGGTGTGTGTGGCCTTACGCCTCATGTCATGCACTATCGGGGGCTGCACATGACGGCTCTCCCACCTACCCACGGCGGGCCACTCGACTTGCCAATGTCTTAACAATACGTTACGTCGTCCGGCGCCTAGCACGCATGCACACCACCACTCAATCCGTGTGGTGCGTGCGTGTATTTCACCTACAGCAACTACAGCAGCGTTTGTGTCCTTCCGAGCTAGTGCGTGACCATCAGTGAGCGGTTTATTATTCGACATTGTGTACGCCTGCGTTGCAAACAACGAATGCTGGCTTGATTCAGGGGCGAGGGCGTTATCAAGAACATGCTGGAGCAGGTGGTGACCTTCATCATCGACCAGGACATCAAGCTGGTCCAGAAGCAGATCCTCACCACGCGGAAAACCATCGAGCGCGACATCGCCTTGAAGCAGGATCCGGAAGTGCAGCTGCTGGTAGGTGATTCACGTGTCATCCTCTGCATCGAACTGAAAGGACGACGTGGAAAGCAGCATGTATGTACTTCGGTACATGGCATGCATGCATCGATGCAGCGGGTTTTACCCGTGCCCCTAACTGGCCACGCATTCGGCCCTATCTGGCCACGCCTTCGGGCCCTATCTGGCTCGTGCCAAGAACTTCCATTAATAATTGAGCACGTCCGGTGTAGCAAGGTGTATGTAAGGGGATAATATTCCGAGGGGTGCAGTAGTCGTCCCCCCTGCCTGTATGCCCGCAACTAGCGTCTCCACTACCTTCCTGTTGCTATGCGGATTAAAGCTGGGCGACAACTAACAGCGGATGGACAAGATAGATCCCGAGTGAAACTGCAGCACTAAAACGTGTTGTGCTCTTGGTGCTCTACGGTCCCAAACGCATGCAAATATATACCCCTACCTGTTCCCCCTGTCACTAGAGGATAGGTGTGCGCATGTATGCTCGTTGTGATGTACGCTTCCCTCCCCACCTCGGCTCTCCTTTTATAGCTGGATGTGTTCCAAGAGTCCATCGCTGAGGTGTTCAGCCGCAAGAGGGCTTACGTGGTAAATGAGATGCAGAGGGAGGAGCTGAGGTTGCGCCTGACAATGAAGTGGCGCGAGGCCATCAACAGCGCACTTGCACGGTGAGTGGCTGAGGTCACTGCTGAGTGGGGTACGTAGGTCCCCGCATCCACCGCTCGAGATAGGCCGCCGTTGCTGAGTCCGTCGGGGTCTGGGTATCCGTATCCGTCCGTCAATGCATCATCATCAGGAAGCAGTGGTCTGCTCCGCTCGGTTTGCGCATGCAGGAGTGAAGCGATGAAGGTCTACAAGGACACGCTCCGGAAGCGGCGTAAGGAACGGCTGGAGAAGGTCTACGGGGACTTGCTAGTAACGTGGAAGCAGACGTTCCTGCGGGGCGCCAGCGCTACCGACGTGGGGCTGGTTCCGCGGATTCTCAAGGACCTTGCGGAACGGCTGCTGAAGACGTACCGCCGCGAGCGTACCAAAGTGATCAAAGAGGTAATAAGGCAGCAGGCCATCCACAGCCAACGTTGCTGTGAGAAAGCAAGATGTCGCGAACTGGTGATTGTATGTACGTGTGCGCTGACGGCGGAGGCTTCCTCGCCAACGACGCCGTTCACTCGCCCCCCACTCGACCTCTTCCCCGGGAGGCCTGGAATAAACGCTCTCTCCTTGGTGTCCGGCTGCCCACCACCTGTAGCTCCGTTCGGTCCTCTACTCCGCCCGCAGGCCATGAAAGCCACCGAATCCAACACCGTCATCAGGTTGGGACCCATGGCGCACCATGTCGTGCGCGCGGGACTGGGGGCAGCAGAGATCACAGCTGCCGTCGGGAGGGCGCCAGCTGCCTCGGGGGAGCTGAGGATGGAGCTGCAGAAGGCTTTGCGGACGGCTACGGAGAGCAGGAAGGCGCGCATGGAGGTGGGCCCTGTCGAAGATATCCTAGGCTTTCATTGATCTCAATGCATGTTACACAGTATATGACCGTGTTACGGTACTTCTGAATACCCTTGCAGGCGTTGTACAAGAAGTACGGTTGTCGGGAACTGTTGGGCATCATCTTGGCGGCGAGCGACGACGAAAAGACGCGTGCGTGGGTGTGTCTGATGTCTGATGAGGCGCAGCCGCAGGCCCAACCGCAGGCCCAGCCGCAACCGCAGGCCCAGCCGCAACCGCAGGCCCAGCCGCAACCGCAGGCCCAGCCGCAACCGCAGGCCCAGCCGCAGCCGCAGGCCCAGCCGCAGGCCCAGCCGCAGGCCAAGCCGCGGGCCAAGCCGCAGGCCAAGGCGCAGGCCAAGGCGCAGGCCAAGGCGCAGGCCAAGGCGCAGGCCAAGGCGCAGGCCAAGGCGCAGGCCAAGGTGCAGGCCAAGGCGCAGGCCAAGGCACAGGGCCAGCCCCAGGCCAAGCCACAGCAGCAGCCACAGCAGCAGCCAAAGAGGGCAGCAAACAACAGTAATGACGTGAGGAAGCGGCCGCGAAGGGTTTAGCTGTCCTTCGTAAGCAAGCTGGCGTCTCAGGCGCCCGGCGCTACATGTGGATGCGTGGCAGGCATGAGGCCGCGTCGTCATCTGCAGATTAATTGGACACCTGCAGACACAGGCAATGGAGCAGCTGCCGGCAATGGAGACGGGTCCCCAAACGATATGAGATGGGAACGGGCTGTTCGCTGTGGGCCCGTGGTGTTGTCCGTGAGTCACGACTAGGCAGGTTGGCATACGACCCGGCTGGGGTCGTTATTGGTAACTGCATTGTGTTGATTGGATTGCGGCATGCGTTGTCGAAGCCAAGCAATAACATGTATGGATTAAAGCCAGTAAGCCTGCCGTCGCGCTGGACTTGCTACGGCGTTGCCGCGGCCAATGCATCGCAGAAAGCTTGTGATCAGTCTGTTGCGGCCGGTGGCAGGTTCGGGATCTACTACGTGGTCACATTGGCGGCGGTGCCGGTGAGGGGCGCTGAAAGTTTGTGTGCAACGTCTGACACATGTACTATATAATTACTGAAGCTCGGACGGTGGCGGGTTTCGGAGCCAGCAGCTTTACAACTTCACAGAGCTAGGCATACCGAGGAAGGGTTGGTCAGCTAGCGGTGGGGGCTACGCACCCCATCTTGAAGGTGCAGGATGACTGTCTAGTGCGCCGTGACCCGGGCCTGGACAATCAGCCGACATCCAATGGCCGCTGAGTAATGGGTCGCGGGGGGACGGGGCGAATGTGTGATATCTGGACCGTGCATTGGTGCCCTTGTTGGGGCAGGGAGGTACTAGACGCGGTTGGGCCGTCCGGGCAGGCCCCTGCTGGTGGTCCCTGAGGCTTCTCGGGAGGCCCGTCGCCTTCCAAAACTTTGGGCCACCGCCGGAGACGGAAACCGTTTTTGGCTGGGGCGGTGGTTCGCTAATAGGGGCGCCCTGATGGCTAACTCGCCCTGGGCAGGCTTTATCCCTGGTTATAGCTGCGTGGCCCTCAGGAACGGGGTGGTTCCCTGGTCGAGTGGGTGCGTGGTGTGTTTCAGTGCACTTGTGGAGCTTATCTGGTGCGCCACGATGGCGCGGTTTTGTTTCTGCAGTGTGCGGTGAAGAAGCTACGGCTGTCACCGATGACGGGGGGGCCCACTCCAACATTACCAATTATATTATAATCTTCATAGTACGCGTGCAGGATGGTGTCGTACTTCGCGGGCAGTCGCTGACCTCGCTCATCCAGGTCTGCCTGGCCTTGCGCGAAGCCGAACTGCTGCCACCACCGTATGTGACGCTTTGTGTGGGCTGCAATGTCCTTGTTTCGTGTATGTGTGATATACTGATATTGGTTGGCTGGGAGGCAGCTGCGCGGCCGCAATGTCCGGATTGCATCACCGTCAACAAGCACCGCACGCGTACTTAGACAAATGTCCGTACCTGCTGTGTATCATCAGATCCTACGAACGAAGGACGGGGGGACCTTTTGTGCGATGATATGCTTTTGGATGGGATATATACCACGGGCGGGGCGCGACCCGGGATGTGGCACTATACTGTCATCCGTTCCCGCACGCAATCGTGTGCTGGACGGCTTCCTGGTCGTGGCTCTGCCGCGGGTTCTACTGCGGTTACAGTCGTCACGGAGGAAGCTGGCGGATCTGCTGGCGGGGGCTTCATTCTGGTCCTAGAGTTCTGTTACCTTACGGCTGCCTGCAGCAGTTGCTGCTGCTGCGGCTGCCTGTTGGTGGTGGACCGGAGGCCGGCGGGTCTTGGGACGCTTAGGCGGATTTTAGGGGCCCTCTTGACTAATAACCCTGGGCGGCTGGGTTGTCGCCTTGGATTTCACGGTTACAGTATATGCTATGGTCTGCCGACGGTGTGGGCAGCACTGGAAGTAGAGCTGGGCCGGTCTTTTCCATGTCTCATCTGCCGCCGCACCTGGGGTCAGTGCAGGGCCCGTCTGATGACCCGCTGACGTGTTCGCGTGCAACGTCATGTGCAGGTGCCGTACAGTGATAGTGTACACGTGCGCTCGTGCGGATCCCTTGCCTGGTTTCCAGGGCAATGCGGAGCGAAAAATTGCGATGTGTTAACATTTCCGCGGTCCATGCCCACTGTCAGCAACTTCGTTGGGACACCCAGGAAGTGTTGAGTACCATAGATAAACGAG
This sequence comes from Eudorina sp. 2006-703-Eu-15, assembly GCA_003117195.1. Taxonomy (NCBI): domain Eukaryota; kingdom Viridiplantae; phylum Chlorophyta; class Chlorophyceae; order Chlamydomonadales; family Volvocaceae; genus Eudorina; species Eudorina sp. 2006-703-Eu-15. The sequence goes on from BDSI01000091.1 coordinate 93,830, forward strand.
CTCCATGCCTAATGCCGCGAGCGAGTTTTGATCAAATATGACCCGCGGGGTCCACTGTAACATAATTAACAATAAACCATGGGGCCAATCTCGCGTGTCAGGCTGTCCTCCATCTTCTGCACTTGGTGGTGGCGATGGTGATGTGACATAGCCTCTGCGGCAATCTCTCAGTGTATTCCTAGTGTTCCTAGGGCATATGCGTGTACCCTAAAACCTAGACCCCTGTAAACCCTAAACCCCTGTACGGCCTCCTCACACCCCATTTCAATCCCCCTTCGGGTGATCCTCTGGGCACCCTAGTAGGTCATCGAACTCCTGGAGCCGCATGTACCGTATTCCACACCAGCCGCCGCCTCACCGCTTCCCTGCGCCGACCTCCCTCGCCTCCCTTCAAAGAGGTCGGCATGCGGGTCGGCATACGGGCCACCGCTGGAGAAGTGACCCCGCCTTGGTGGGGGTGGTGGTTCGCTAATAGGGGCGCCCTGGTGGCTAGCTCCCCCTGAGCGGGCTTTATCCCTTGCCATGGTTGGTTCTCAGGAACGGGGTGGTTCCCTGGTAGTGTGGGCCCGGGGAGTGTTTCGGTGCACTTGGGGAGCCTGTCCGGAGCGCCATGGTGGCGTTAGTTCATTTAGGCAGTGTATGGTGAGGAAGCCTCGGCTGTCGCTGACCCTCGGGGTCCGCTGTAACATCCTAATAATAATGCGGGTGTCAGGGACACCCTGGTAATGTGCACGGTCAAGGCTTGTGTAGAAGAGGTCTTAACATGGGCTGCGGTGACAGGGGGAACTGTCGACGAGGCAGAGGGCCTTTCCCTTCGCTTAACTTGATTGACTTGACAACTCCTGAAGGCCTGTGTTGGATTGCAATTGTGCTAATGTCGAGCAGATCCTCCAGCAAATCAATTGAGGTTAATATTGCATCGTTTTGAAGCAAGCGACCGAGCGTCGTCCATCATCATTCTTCACGGTAACCGCGTGGCCGTACGTCAACTATCGGTGAACAGAAGACGCTGGACTCGGTATTATCATAATAACTTCGGAAAGCTGCAGAGCTGCGAATTTAGTCACATGCATGTTGCCGATAGCCATGATATCTGGATCACAGTGTTGGTCTTTTCGTTTTGGGAACGAGGGGTCAGGTAGGGCTCCTGACACTTTGGCAGCAAGCTCCGGCTTCGTGAAAGTGATGTAACTTTGCGAATTTAAATTTTATATTGAAATCAATTACCATGTCGAAACTTTCTGGGATTGTGCGCCAAGAGCTTCGCCGGTATTCTGAAACGCTTAACCGAACCCTCGCAAGCCTTGAGCAGCACGGGCCTGTTAGGAACATCGATGATTTTACAGATTTGCTCTCAGATGTCCACGCACTCTTCGATGACGATTTCCTAGACCGTCTGGAGCCAGCTGGTTGGATTCCACCTTTACTTGAATTCCACCTCGTGCCACAGTCCGCGAAGCTCATCGCGCAAATCTTACGAATCTACCAGCAAGCAAAAGATGCGGGCGTCTTCGCCGTCATCAACAGCCCTCGCCACTACGTCCAGCGCCAGCTATGGGCGCAGCTCGCAGCCATCGAGATCGGCCAGGCCGCCTTCCCGATCCAGGCCGCCGTGCAAGCAATTCAAATTGAAGTCGCCTCCACGCCCGCGGCCAAGCGCCACGGAGGGCCCTTGCTGGAGGAGCTCGCGGCGCGGCCCGTCCTGCAAGCCTTGGCGGACGCCGCGCGCTTCGTCACGGAGGAGCTCTGCCGCCCTCACGGCGGCAACGGCACCTGTGGCGGTGCCGCCGCCTCTGCCGGCGGTGCCGCTGGTCCGCTGTCACCTACCAGCCCGGATGCGCCAGACAAGTCCAGAGGCCACCTACAGGATCACGATACGGTGGACAGCACCAAGTCCAAAGCCCACAAGGGGAAAGGCGTCCTGGAGGGCTTCCGCCGCCGCATCGACCACGGTGTGGACGAGCATGGCTGCAGCAGCGGCGGCGGCGCCGGCGGCGCCGCTGCCGCGCGGGTGCTGTCCCTCATCGCACACCACATCTCTGCCCTCCTGGGGGCCGCCGACGATGAGCTGGGGGGAGCTGTGCAGCACCGCGCCTCACACAGCCTCACCGCCACTGACCTGGGGACCGCCGGCGGAGGCGGCGGAGGCGGCGGCGCCAGCTGGCCGGCAGTGGTCAAGCTCCTCACCAGCGTCAGGGACAGCGGCGCGCTGGCGGCGCTGTGCGCTGGTGTCCTGGCGGCGCCGCTGGCGGCGGCGTCCGACGGCGGCGGCGGCGGCGCCGTCGCCGACGACTACACAACCACGGTTGCTGACATGCAGCTGGCGGCGTGCATGGCGCTGTGGGACCTGTCGGCGCTGGTGGCGCCGTTCGGCGCCGCCGTCGGGGAGCTTCTGGCGGCGCCGCCGGTACTGCAGCTGCGCCTGGCGGCGCTGGAGCAGGTGGCGGCGTCGACGGCGGCGTGGCGGACCGTTGGCGGCCTCCGTGCCTCCGCCGACAGCCTCAAGCCGGTATTTCTCCGAGGAGGCGGCACCGGCGGCGGCGCCGCCGCCGCCGAGGGCAGCAGCGGCGGCGTCAGCTGCCGTAGCGGATCCGCCGCCGGCGCGGACGCGGCGGCGCCGACGCTGCCGGTAGTACCCTCTTGGCCGCTGCTGCTGTGCCCCGCCGTGCGTCGCGTCTACGCAGCTCGCGGCCTGCAGCTGCCGGATGTCGTACACATCCTGGTCGACGCCGCCGTCGGCGCCGTCAACCTGGCGCAGGACCACGGCACGCGCGCGGCGGCCGCCGCCGCCGAGCAGCTCTTCCCCAGCCGCGCCGCCGCAGCGGACCTGGCACTCCGCGTCTGTCGCGCTCTGCACTGCCACGCGGCGGAGGATCCGTCCGACCTGGCCAGCACCCGTACCGCCCGCGGCGGCGGCGGCGGCAGCTCGCCGTGGGTGTCGCCGTACATTTCCGCCGGTGGCGGAAGCAGCCGCGCGGGCAGTCGTGGCGGCGGCGGCGCCGGTCTGCCGCAGCAGCAGCGAGCGCAGCTCGCAGACGACGCCGCGTCCGTGGAGGTCGCGCTGCGCATCCGGATGCTCGGCGCGCCGCCGGAGGAGCTGACGGCTTGCATGCCCGCCATCGTCGGCGTTCGCAGCTGGGTCCAGCGCATCTCCGCGGCGGCGTTCGGCGGGCCGGCGGCGGCGGCGGCAGCGGCGGCGGCGACGGGCTGCGCCGCCGCCAGGGCGAGGCTGGCACAGCTGGAACTAGAGGGCGAGAACAGCCTGGCGGACGTGTCCGCATCCGACATGTCGTCGCTCAGCTCGCCCGACGCTTTGGCGGTGTACACAGGTGAGGGGATGGAGGTGTGCACAGGTGAGGGGAGGTGTACACAGGTGAGGGGATGTATCGAAAAAGCAAACACCTCCTGATGTCCCTAGAAACAACCCAAGATATCGATGGAGGGAGGTCAGGTCCCCAGCGGGCCATCCGGCCGTCCGTCCTTAAGGGAGCGGCGCCGCGGGGGTGTGAGGACGGCGCCGCGGGGTTGGCTGGTCGCTATGGCTAACTGCCGCTTCCGTTGCCGCTGTCGCTGCTGCTGCCCGCGCTTCGTGACGTGCTGCCTTGGCCCGTACCGCCCACCGCCCGGACATGGGGGCATTGGGGTTTCCCCCTTGCGCAGCTCGAAGCGCCCAGTACCCGGAGCATGGCCACGAGGACGACCTCCACAGCCCCGTCGATTCTCTGCAGCTGAGGGGCCCCTCCACGACTGTCGTCGGCGCTGACGTCATTGCCGTGGCGGCGGCGGCAGGCGTCGCTGCCGCCAGCCCCGCCGACTCCGCCACGTCGGTCGCCAGCCAGGCCGGATCCGAATCCCGAATCGGCCCCGAGTCACAAGTTCCAGGATCTGAGCCCAGCGGCACGGGATCCAAATCCAGCATCGGCGCTGCGTCAAAGTTTTTCTCCCGTCGCCGGCGCAGCCGCCGCGCGTCGTCCCCCCTCGCCGGGGCGCCGCTGGCGGACCCGCCAGCGGGCCGCCCGATCCCGTCGGAATCCCCGGCGATGCCGCCACCACGGCACCTGTACGGCAGCGGCCTCCGAGGGTCCTTGGATAGACTGCGGCGATGGGTGTCGACGCGGAGGTCGCACGACGACGAACTTCCGACGGCCCTGTCGGCTGACGTGGAGGCCGAGATAGTGCTGCCGCCGCCGCGGGCGCAGACGCCGGGTCGGGCAATCAGCGGCGGCACCGCCGACGCCGGCAAGGTTGGCCCGGCGGCGCCGCCGCCGCCGCCGCGGGCGCGGGGCGTCGCAGCATCCGTCGAGCCAGCTGTCGCATCCCCGCAGCGCCACAGCCAGTCGGGGGCGCCCCAGACCCTCCACGGCGACCCGCAGCCCCAGCCGTCGTCGTACATTCCGCCGTACATGGTGTCGCCGCTGGCGTCGCCGCAGAGGCCCATGGCGCGGTCGCACATGGGCACACCGCCGCGGGCGCTGCCGCCGCGCCACGGCAGCGGCGCGTCCGGGACGCCGCCTCGCGCGCCGCCGAGCAGCGGCGGCGGCACTGGCGGCGGCGGCGGCGGCCTGTACAGCCTCATTTCAGCGCCGGCGGCCATCACGACACGCGAGCCTGAGGGCGCGGCTCGGGGTCCGTCGGGGGGCCACAGCCCCGGGACGGCGCTGAGCGCGGGCGGCTATCCCTTTGGTGGCGGCAGCGCCATCGCCACCACCGCAACCGCGACCCCACGCGGGGGCAGCGGCGCCGGCGGCGGCATCGGTCGCTTCTGCAGCATCGGCGGTCTGCCCGTGTCCGGCAGCGGCAGCGGCGCTGGGCAGATGGCGGCATCGAAGGATGCGGCGGGGCGACGGAAGTCGGACACGCCCGCGGCTGTGTGGCTGGATCGTCACAATGGCGGTGCAGCCGCCACCATGACCAGCACCGCCGCCGATTACGATGGCAGGGGTGGCGACGGCAGCCACCGCCTGGACCCGTCGCCGACGGCAGCAGGGGCGGCGGCGGCGGTGGCAGCGGCGGCGGTGGCGGCGGCGGCGCCGCCGCCGCCAGCTGGCACGGCGACACGGGCGACGAGGCGCTCCGTTCTGCGATCTGGAGTTCTGGCGGCGCCGCTGCGGCTGTGGCGCCGGCAGCAGCCGCGGAACCCGACGGAGGTGGGAGCGGAATGATGGGCTCTGCGGCTTAGAGGCATGTCTGTCTGCATCGGATTAAAAGCAGATGGCGAGTGGCGGAGTTGCCGGCCACACATCGGCCGCGATGGATCTGGAGAGCCGCGAGTGGGTATTGCCATGACATCCCGTCCGGACTGCCGTGATTTTTCGGGGTGTGGTTATCGGGCTCAGGGTTGGGGCGGTGTGACGACAGGTGTCGGTGGAGGACAAGATGGGCCAGACGGCTGGCCTTTCGTCTTGCCGCTGGCTGCGGGCCTGGACTCTTCGGCGCGGCCGGCGTATCGCATTGCGGCTGCTAAGGGCGCGCGCGACGCCCCGCGCAGCCTCGTGGACGGAGCGATTCACCGAAGCCGTTGTGTAGGAGGGGACCCTTGGCGGCGTGGGATCGGCTTGGGTCGGAAAGACTGGTGGTGGTGGCGGTGGTGGTGGCGGTCATGGTGCCAGTTGCGGACTGTTGGCGTTGTACTTGTAGGGATGTTGTTCGGGGAGGTGGGGGTTTGCGGTCGGTGATGGATCAAGGTTGCCGGCTGGCCAGGGTGCCTGTTCAGTGGGGGCGAAATGGCGAAACGACGTCCGCAGTTACAAAAACATGGAGCAGCAGCAAAAGAACAGCACCGAGGACTGCGCGTTGAGGGCAGGCGGGGCGGCGTCACCGCTGCTGCAAAAGAGAGCAGATAGAGTAGGTAGACCATAATGCTAGGCGTACGGATGGATGGAGGGATGAACAGATAGATAGATAGATAGATAGATAGATGATACTCATAGATAGATAGTTGGTTAGGAGGCAGCGATGCGCGCTACCGTGTGAGGCCAGAGCGTGCGTCGACGTTTACGGGAGCATAGCTTTGCCGCCGCCGCTGCGTTACTCACACTGCTGGAAAACCGATGATGGATGGATGGATGGATGGATTTGCGGTTGCTTTGCTGACACTTACAGATCGAGCATTGTAGGGCACTGGGTGTACATGTCTAGGGTTTCAGGGTTAGGTGGCCGGCCGTGGCTAATTGTTGTGGTCCTGTAGTGATCCGAGGTCGGTAGCATCAGCTTGCAAGCGTCACTAGTCAAGACGGGTCACAACAAATTGGCTCCCTGCCGCGGTCGCACGCCGCAAGGGTACACAACGGCCTGCACAGCCGTGGTTGGTCATCAAAGGCGATCTCTGGGCGGAGCCCCCACCCCGGAGGTGAGAGTAGTTCGACGGACGGGGGCTCACATGCTGTCACAGTGTGCGGAGGCGGGGTCGGGGGAGCCCGTCCGGGCATCACCAGCCAGACCAAGCGTTGTCGGGACGAGCCGAAGGCCCATGACCCAGCGGCCCATAACCCACATAAGGCATTTCAGACCGCGTCACAGAGGGTCAAATCTCAGATGTGGCCCCCCTTGAGAGGCGCCCGGAACGGCAGCCCGCAGCCGGGCAGGGCGGCAGGGCAGCCCTGCAGGGGCGCGCCTGATGGGCGACATGAGGGGGATGCGGAGGGGTGTCGGTACCTCCTAGAGTGATGGGTTTGGGCTGCCCGCATCCCCTGGCCAGGTGCCTGGCGCAATCGGTTGGCCGCCTGGGCGTTGTTGTCGTAACGCACCTAGATCACATCGAGATGGCATCGTATTGTTGTTGTTCTGCCGAGTTGCTGTATCACGCCCTGTTTGTATGTGTGTTTAGAAATGCAACCTGTTTGTATGTGTGCGTGTGTGTGCGCGGGCGGGCTCGTACTGGCCAAACCCCAAAAGCCGTCAAGAACTGCGCCTGGAACTGCGGCCTCCCGCCGCGCGTCGAGCGTGCTGGGCGCCCACCGCTCTGGATGGGTGGTGCGGCTGGAGACGATGGCGGTTGGACGCGCGGCGCTGTGCGTCACCTTAAGGAGGTTTAGATCGTCACCATCGTCGCCGCGCATACCGGCTTGAACTGGATGGTGTTTGGTGTTTCAACCCGCGCGTCTTGGGGACTGCCGTATCCACCCAGTCACGTGGCCCCGGCCCCTGCCTCAGGAGAGGGAGAGGGCTGACTGGCCGAGCCAGGCGCAGGGCGCCTCCCCCCGGGTGGGGCCGTGGCCGCCATGCCCTAACACGCATATGTATGCAGTCAGCAGAGGCGCTTTGCATCAGGCACCAATGCATGCATTCATGCATCCAGGATGCATCCATCCATCCGTCCATGCATATGCATGCATCCACAAGGTGTCCTGCGGGGAATCGCACAGCCCCACATCGTGACTGCGCCGCGGCCGCGGCTGGACCTACGCTGTACACCCCCTACTGCAGCAGGGCAGGGCACAGCTGTACACAGCCGCACACCTAAGCCGCCCGCCGCTCAACCGTGCGGCGTGGGTCGACGGCGATCGCTCACCCTAACGACTGTACCGTAACTGGACTGGACCACACACACACACGCAAACAGACGCACCCACACGTCGCCCGCTCCACTGCCTGGCACGTTGCACCCACAAAGCATAGCACTGGCTTGGAGCGCCGGCTGGCCGCCTCCATGCCGGAGCGGCGCACGAGGACCCCCTCCCTGGACCAACTCCTGACAGACGGCAACGATGCAACGCCCGCCGTCACCGACACACAGCACCCCCCTCCCCGGGGGGGGGGAGGGAGAAATCCGGGCACCGGACACTGGCCACGTGTGCAGGGCGCACGTTGCTAAGATATGTCGTGCGGTACGAGACCAGCACCGCCCAAAGCCGTCGAGCAGTGAGGCTCAGCGGTGTGTCCGTCCGTCCGTCCGTCCGTGGGTCCATTCATCCATCAATGCAACTAACCAATCAATAATTGGGAGGTTGACGGGCTACCCTCACGGCCCGGCCTCCCCCCCGACGGTTGACGGACCGGCCTCATGCGCGAGTTTCCTCGGACAGCACCCTCATCATATCATCATGTTCGTCACCACCATCCTGTTCCTCACCATCACCCAAAGGATGTCCCGACCACACAGCCAAAAGTACCAGCACCGCTAGCAACGACCGTCCGGCCCAACCGCCCGGCCCAACGACGTCCGCCCGGCCCAGCCGCCAGGCCCCCGGCCACACGGGCGCGACGTGCATGGCGACGTCACAAGGCCCCCACTCGGCCCCAGCCTCCTCCGCTCACGTCGCTGCGCAGCCACCCACCTAGTCGGCTGCCCTCACTCATATGGTCACACCTCTTGAAGTGTGAGGCCATTGACATCCTCCAAGTTCGCTCTCGAACGGTCGAATGGCGCGTCCGCGTTCCCCCACAGCGCCTGAGGGAGACCTTCGAGAGCTGGGGGTCCTAAACTTCAAATACGGTACCTCCCCGAGGCACGAAAACACTAAAGAGGCATATCGAGAGGGGAGAAGGCATATCGAGAAACCCGGCGCCTCAGATGGTGTCCGTTCCGAGTGTGAGTGATTCGATGACTTCGGTGACTCCCCAGGGTCGGGGTTGGGGTTAAGGCACCCCGGGCGGCGCATGTGATGTGAGGACGGGAGCACGGGGCCGCGCGCCCCAACTTGCCCCCACTGATCGTGGATCGCTACGTGCGGTGCTGCGCGGTGCTGTGAACCCTCCTACCTGCCGCACCCCACACTCCGCGGATGCAGGTGGCGCCGAGCAGCGGAGGTCAAACCGTACCAACACACAAACGGTACCCCATCTCCCATGTCTACCTACCAAGACAGCGAGCACTGCAAACCAGCACCACCAGCACACCGTCCAACCGTTCTACAGACCCCCATCCCCTGCACCGCGCCGCCGCGACGCTCCCGCGCGCATCGCACCCTCGGCACCACCCCCACCCCCACCCCCACCACCCCCAGCAGCAGCCATCCCTGCGCACCATCCCTTGCAGTCCTTCCTGCGCCATTGCCAGCCGGCTTGCCTGCGCCTGCCGTTCTACCTGCCCAGTGCGAATGCGCAGCGCTCTCAAGGACGTGTCAACGAACGGAGGGCCAAACCGACACGGCAGCCCCCCAAAGTGCCGATCTCCCACGCCTCAGTGCACAGTTCTTCATGCCCGCATGACCAGTCGGTGCTGGGGGAGGTGCTGCCACCCAGACACAGACTCCAGGGGTGTACCTCGGGGACCGAATAATAACCCCGGGGACCAAAACCCCGGGTACTCGGGCACCACAGGCTGCCAGCCACTACCCTTCAGCGGCCCTCAGCCTCTCTGGTCGTACGCTGCCGTACTGTGCAGTCACGCAGCCCACAGCGCTGGCCGGGGCGCTCGGTGCTGCCCGGCCTGCTCAGTGCGAATGCGGCGACCGGCGAATGTGCCCGGTCGCGGATCCCCGAAGGATCGACCGCTGCCCAGCACAGCCCCGGAAAGCTTGTGAACGCTTCTGAAAGCCTCTGAACACTATTATGCAAGGTCCACCGCCTACTACTACTACCCTACGAGGCCACACCACCAGTCGCTGGCCTGCAACTCGTCTGCGGTGTGCTGCCCCGCCCACTCTGACGCGGTGGGGTCTGTGGGCTGGGGCTGGGGCCCTGCCTTCCCGATGTCAAGCGGGGCTCCAGAGGGGGGAGGGTAATGTAGGAAATTGGTGGACATTAGCGAGGCTCCAAAGGGGGGACGGAAGCAGCGGGGCTCTCTCAATAGATGATGAGCTTGGCCCACCACAGCCAGAAGACGAACAGCAGCAGCAGCGTGATGCCGATGACGGACGAGAAGAGCGCCACCTGCAAAGGGGGAGAAGGCGGCGGCGGCGGCGGCGGTGGGGCGGAGGTGGCGGCGGCGGCGGCGGCGGCGGCGGGGGCTTAATCCCAAAGGATACAACCATCCCCTCCCTCCCATCTTGTCACGCATGCTTCCGTACAGCACCGTACCGTACAGCGCCGTACACTCACGTCCATGAACACGCCGGGCGCTTCCTGCAGCCCGCTGTCCAGGTTCATCCCGAACCAGGCGCCCACGACCGTCATCATGGCCAGTACGGTGCTGCAGGCGGTGAGGATGAGGTCGATGGTGATGAGCTGGTTTCGGTGCTGGTCCAGTTTGATGTTGACCAGATCCTCCGTGTCGCCGATGAACTCATGCAGCGTCTGGCGAGGGACAGGGGGGGCGGGGGGCCGGGGGCGAGGGACAGGGGGGGGCGGGGGGGCGGGGGCGGGGCCGCGTGTGGGCCCAGTTAGTGAGTCGTGAGGTAGCAGGAGGGTAGTTAGTGTGGTAGCAGGAGGGTAGTTCGTGTGGTAGCAGGAGGGTAGTTCGTGTGGTAGCAGGAGGGTAGTTCGTGTGGTAGCAGGAGGGTAGTTCGTGTGGTAGCGAGGTAGCAGGAGGGTAGTTAGCGAGGTAGCAGGAGGGTAGTTAGTGTGGTAGCAGGAGGGTAGTTCGTGTGGTAGCAGGAGGGTAGTTCGTGTGGTAGCAGGAGGGTAGTTAGCGAGGTAGCAGGAGGGTAGTTAGCGAGGTAGCAGGAGGGTAGTTAGTGTGGGGGCAGGGAACCCATGGTGAGACCATGATCAGGGAATGCGAGGCACTGGTAAAAGCAGGTAAACCGCCCTCCCTTTAAGGCAAACCCCGCCTGACAACTAGAGCCCAAGTCCACCGTAACACACATCACCGACGCCACAAACAACCGCAGTGCCCCACCGGGTAAGCAGCCCCCTCTCGGCCCCCCTCCCTTCCGCCCCATCTTCCGGACGACCGGACAGATGGTCTGTCCCCGTCGGCTCCGAAGCCAGGTTCTCGGCTCCCGTACAGCGCGACAGCTGCCGTACCGTACCTGCAGCTTGTTGTAGGTGTTGTCGATGTGCATGAAGTACGTCTCCAGAAGCATCTCCACCACCGCCGTCTCCGCCTCCTCCACCGAGCTGTCCGAGGAGGCCGAGGAGGAGGAGCCGCTGCTGCGGCTGCCGTCGCTGCTGATCGTGCTGTGCGCGTCGCCCTGGCCCCCAGGGAGGGAGGGAGGGAGGGCAGGGAGGGAGGGCGGGGGGCAGGCAGGGACAGGCAAGGGGAGGGCGGCGGAGCAGGCATCGGGAGGTTAAGGAAGACTGACAGACAGGGGCACACTGCGCTGCTGCTCGAAAGAGGCAGAGGCAGGGAGAGGAGCGTGAGGGGCTGGGGCTGGGGCTGGGGCTGCTGGGGTATCCTACACACCGAGACCCCCCGAGCCCCCCTCCCTCCCTCCCAGCCCCCCTCCCTCCCTCCCTCCCAGCCCCCCTCCCTCCCTCCCTCCCTCCCAGCCCCTCCCCCTCCCTCCCTCCCTCCCTCCCTCACGTTGATCGCGGCCTGCGCCAGCTGCCGCTGCTCCTCCTGCTCGTGCAGCTCCTTAGCCGTCAAGTTGAGGTCGTGCATGTCCGAGTCGTCGTCCAGGAACTTCTCCAACACCTGCGCAAGCTCGGCGGGTGAGGGGGCGGGCGGGTCGGCATCGGGTGGGTGGGCAGGCTCGGACGGGTGGGTGGGCAGGCTCAGGTGCGTGGGTGGGTGGATGGGTGGGTGGGTAGGCAGACCAGGTGGGTGGGTGGACGGGTGTGCGGGTGTGCTGGGTGGGTGCTGGGCGAGTCCGTTGTTCGTTGGGGGTTACAGGGTCGTTCGCTTTGCTTCCACCTGTACAAATCGCGGGCGGATGGATCCGGATTAGGTATGGGGGTACGGGGGATGCGGTCAAGTGCGACCCCTCTGGAAGCCCCCAGACACTCGAGCCCCAGCCCCCCCTTTACCCCAGCCCAAGCCCCAGCCCCCCCTTTACCCCAGCCCAAGCCCCAGCCCCCCCTTTACCCCAGCCCAAGCCCCAGCCCCCCTCCCTTTACCCCAGCCCAAGCCCCAGCCCCCCTCCCTTTACCCCAGCCCAAGCCCCAGCCCCCTCCCTCCCCGCCACCGCAGCCCGCCTTCCCCCCACCTCTCTGATGGTCTCCACCCGCGTGGTCAGCCGCACCAGGTTGTTCTTAATGCGGCGGACAACCTCCAGGTTGGGGGTGTTGACCTGCGCCGACGGAGGGGCCGGGGCGGTGTGAGAGCGAGGGTGGTGGTGTGGTGGTGGTGGTGGTGGTGGTGGACGACAAGGGACTGAGGAGGATATTCAGCCCCTCAAGCCCCGGTCACAAGGCTGTGCTCCAGGAGTGGTTGGGGCGTGGCGGTGGTTGAGTGGTGGTGGCGATTAACGGGGGAAGCGGGTAAAACCCTCGCAGCCCCCACCCCACACACACTGCCCTCCGCCGTCACGTATCCGCTTGGGAGGGTGCAGGTGCAGGAGCTGGGGATGGGGCTTGGGAGGGTGCAGGTGCAGGAGCTGGGGATGGGGCTTGGGAGGGTGCAGGTGCAGGAGCTGGGGATGGGGCTTGGGAGGGTGCAGGTGCAGGTGCTGGGACTGACGCAGGCCACCATCTGGAGGACCCCTGCTCCCGCGGGGGTATATCTCCCCCCACCTCCCCACCTGGGGCCTCCACCCCCGGCTCTTCCGGCGCCACGAACGGCCTCACCACGGCAATGTCATTAAAGAGTCAAAGACAATAGCGAAACCGCAGAGGAGCCAAACCCTAACCATGACCCGTGACGACCCCTCCAGCCGCCCCCATCCCCTCCTCCGCTAGGCCCCTCCTCCGCTAGGCCCCTCCTCCGCTAGGCCCCTCCTCCGCTAGGCCCCTCCTCCGCTAGGCCCCCTCTTCCCTGGACCCCTCCCCCACGGCCGCGTACCCACCGCCCTCAGCCCCCCCTCCCGCGGCCGTCCCCCCAACGGCCCCGCACCTTCTTCGCGAGCGCGTCCAGGGCCGGGTAGGCGCCCGCCTCCAGCTCCTGAGTCATCAGATCCAGGTGGCCCGCCATCTGAGGAGGAGCGGGGGGCGGAGCAGGGGGAGCAGGGGGGTATAGGAAAGTGGTTGACATTTTCAAACTGCGCTGCTGCGCGGGAGGGGGGCCGAGCAGCGGGAGAAGGGGGAGCAAGGGTAGGAGGGGGCAGGGGCAGCAGGGGGAGGGGGGGATGAAGGGCAGCAGGGGCAGCAGGGGGAGCAACGGGTGTGTGTGTGGGGGGGGGGGAGACACCCGGAGCAGACCGACCCGGATGGGGTCATTACCGCGAACTGGTGGGTGGGTGGATTACACTCAGGGCTCCCTGCCACACCCGGGACGGGGGGCAGCAAGGGGGACGCCCCTGCCCACCCCCCTGGTCCCGTGCTCCGGAGCCACATCATGTCTAGTCAGCGCCCCATCGTGTGCACACCCCTCTACCCCCCGCCCCAATGGCCCCAGTCTGACTACCCACCGACCCATCCACCACTCCACCGCCCCTCCAACCTCAGCCTCATCCACCCTGTCCACCTGCCCCATCGCGCCTCCCGCCCGCCCTGTCCACCTGCCCCCCCTCACCTCCCGCCCGCCCTGTCCTCCTGCCCCCCACCCCCACCCCACCCACCACGTCCAGGCAGCACTCCAGCACCCGCAGCTCGAACGGCAGCTCCAGCCCCAGGGTGGACGGCCCGGGCGCCAGCTTCAGCCGCTCAGCCTCCGTCAGAGACTGCGGCGGCAACAGGTGGCGGGCGGCAGGGCACGGCATGACACATGGCCCCACATGACACATAATGGCACCGCGAGTGGATTGAGGACATGGCCATGAACACGATGGGGAGCGGCCATGTGCCCTCATGGAGGTGGGTGGATGCTTGTGTGGGTGGGTGTTCGGGTATTCCCGTGTTTGGGTGTTTGGGTGTTTGGGTGAGAGGAAGGAGGCAATCCTCTGCCCAAGTGGTCAGTGGGATTTCGTTATGCACAGTTCAGCTATGGGCGAAATGAACTGGACTGGGCGCCCAGTCACACGGGAGGGCTCCCCCCTGGAGCTCCTGGAGAGCGCCCGGGCGACTGGGGGGTATCGAGGGTGTGGAAGGGAGAACTGAGCCGCGAGAAGCGAAGTCCAGCGTAACAGGCGGTATGTGCATGGGTGCGTTCCGCGAGGAAGCCGCCCGACCCGAACGTGCACTGCGCGGCTGTGTACTCGGCGCGTCAGCGCCCAGTGCCCTCAATGTGCGAGGCCGCAAGCGGCCAGAGGCGCATCCCGCTGGCAGCCGAGCACCACCGAAACAAGGATTCCCAGCACACCACCCGCCGGAAGCAAGGAACTCAGGTCCGGGTCCGGGTCCGGGTCCGGGTCGGGGTCCGGACCGCAGGCCCCACCCACCCTGGATCATCGATTCATCGTCCGGGCTGGGGGCATACTCCCAGGAGGAGGAGGAGCCCGGAGCTGCCCCTCGCGGCCCCCTCCCCACCACCTCCGCCCCCTCACGACCGCTCGGCCCCACCACCCACCTCCCCACCCAACCACCCACCTTCCCACCCACCCACCCACCTACCCACCCACCCACCCACCCACCCACCCACCTACCCACCCACCTGGTAGGACCTGCTCTGCGGCCCCCGTACCCCAACGCTCACCCATCTGCCCCACCACCCGCCTCACCCCCATCTGCCCCATGACCCACATCACCCACATCCGCACCACCCCCATCACCCACATCTGCCACCCACCTGGTAGGACCTGCTCTGCGGCATGCCCGTCCGCGAGGGCGACAGCCGGACCTTGATCTCGTTGATGAACCGCAGCACCTTCTCGTCCTCTGGCGTCGTGGGACGTGGGGAAAGGGGGACGTGGGGAAAGGGGACGGGGGGAAAGGGGGACGTGGGGAAAGGGGACGGGGGGAAAGGGGGACGGGGGGAAAGGGGGACGGGGGGAAAGGGGGACGTGGGGAAAGGGGGACGGGGGGAAAGGGGGACGGGGGGAAAGGGGGACGTGGGGAAAGGGGGACGGGGGGAAGTAAATCAAAATCAAATCCACAAAGGAAACCTTAGAGAGCGGCCCCCAAAGGGATGGCAGCGGCAGCACCAGCAGCAGGACATCAGAAACACCGGCAGCAGCAGCGACAGCAGGGCGGTGTGTGTGTGGGGGGGGAGGGGTGCGCCCCGCAAGAGGGCGGTAAACCAACTGGGGGAGGCTTGGACGAGGCTGGCGGTGTTCGCGCGGCTGTGTGTTTCGTGTGGTGTTGTCGGGACTCCTCCACCCACTCCTCCCCCCACCCACGCACCCCTCCACGCCTGCACCCACCCCTTCCCCCACCCACGTATCGGTTCCCCAATCCATACCGCCCACGCACCCCTCCACGCCTGCACCCACCCCTCCCCACACCCACCCACCCCTCCACGCCTGCACCCACCCACACACACACACCCCAAACACCCACATCCACCTCCCCCATGTACCCGGGTTGACGATGAGCACGAAGGACGTGGTGATGATGGCCTTCAGGTACTCGAGGTTCAGCACGATGGCCTTGTCGCGGCACAGGATGGCGGAGGGGTAGGTGGTGGACAACGCCGGGTCCAGCAGCCGCAGGTCGCGGGTCTGGATGCCCAGCTTGTGGGTGATGCGCCACTTGTCCGCCTGGGAGGGAGGGGGTGGGTGAAGGTGAGGAGGAGGGCGAGGAGGATGGGGGCGGGGGTGAGGGCGAGGATGGGGGAGGGTCAGGGTGAGGGCGACACGAGGGCAAGGGTGACGCGGATGGGCGGGGATGAGAGTGAGGGTGTCTGGGTGAGCCCCGCGCGCGCCGCCACACCCCTCCACCGCACCGCCGCCGCACCTGCAGCAGCGATGTCTCGCCGTTCTTGTCGATCCGCAGCCACGTCCGCAGCGCCACGTTCTGCTTGTTGGACTTGGCGCCCTTGCCCTGCTTCCCCGCCAGGCCCTTGTGGTGCCGCCTCAACCCGGCCCCGGCGGTGGAACCCAAGCTCGCGGCCAGGGCGACCTCGGCGCGGCCCTCGTCGCCCTCGTGCGCCTCGCCGCGGGTGACGGAACGGTCCAGGTCGGGGGTGATGCCCAGCGGCACGTCGATCGGGCCATCCGCGTCTGAGTCGGGTCGGGAGTTGGCCTCGTCGTTGGAGATGGCGTGCTGCAGGATCTGCAGGCCGCCAATGTGCAGCGCGTCGCCGGCGTCGGCCTCGCCGTCGGTTTCGGCGGGTGTGGCAGCGGACGGCGGGGCGTCATCGGCGCCGACTGCCGCGGCTGCTGCTGCTGCCGCGAGCGCTGACCGGGCGGCGGGGTCGCCCAGCGTGATTGCGACGGACTCGGCGCCATCGTCGTCGTCGGCGGCGAACCTGACGCCGCCGACACGTGAGCGGCGGGTGCTGGACATGCTGAATGACGCAAAGGTGGATGCCCCCGTCAACAGCTGCACGGGGCGCTCTCCACGTTAGGTGTCCTGAATCTGGCGCACCAGTAACGTGAAGTCGTCCTACTCGCCCAAAGCAAGCAGCTCGGCGCCAGCTAACTGTTGTGCTGGCACTCCGGAAAAAGCAATTTGCTTTCGTATTGTATCAGGCTGTATCGTGTCAGCCTTTAGGTCTAGTGATGTGCGAGCTGGAGCGCCTAACGCTGACAGTGCTTGACGTTGAAGACTACATCTCGACCGTAACCACAAGGACCGCAGTTCACAATGTGTGTTTAAAGACCTAGGATACAAATTTAATAGTGAACAGCAATTGTGAACGCTTCGCAATATCCGGGATACACTACTAAATTGCCGGCTTTATGCGCCTCGTGAGAGCAGTTTCCAGTGCCACACCTCTGGCTCAAATTTCGAGTTGAAAAATTCGAGAAACAATTTGCCTCATACCGTGATGGCCAGAGGGCAGCCATACGAAATCGGGGAGCGCCAAGTGCAGTACAAAAATACTCTATAGTAATCCTTACGAACTGGCATGTGGCTAACTCAGGTCTGCTTCATCACAATATCGTAGACCCTGTATAGAATAAGCCCCATTACACTTGCGGTCCTGATAACTCATGCTCCTGTGGCGACCGTTATTTACTCGCTCTGCAATCCAGGCTAGAAACTTTCCAGTTTTTCCATTCTATCTCAGGTGTTCAGCTTTTTCACGTGGTCAAACCCAGATCGTAGTCGCATCGGCTGGCCGTCCCAAGCCACCCGGCAAACCCAAGCCGCGGAACGCTCCCCCCCGGCCTCCAAATAGCCGCCAGACCTCCCCCAAACCTTCCCCGCCACTTATTTCTCCTGCCCGCCGGATTTCCTTCCCAAGTCCGCCGATGGAAGTCGGCGCAGCGCGGGCGGCGACCCTGCTCGTCCAAAACATGATGGTGCTGTGCCGGCAGCTCCGACTGCCCGTGTCCTACAAGGTCAGCGAGGAAAAGACCTCGTAGGGGCATGGGGTACTTCCAACACTTCCAGGCGAAAACATTTTGTAAAATATTGCGGCCAAAGGTCAAAATTGTGGTTCGCGCTCCCGCAGGTCCAGGAATGGCCTAAGGACGTGGTGGATGCCGCCTCCGGCGCGCCTGACGCCATGGCGGTGGATGGCGGCGGCGACGGCGGCGGGGCGGGCACCCCGCGCCGCCGCTTCAGCGTCGTCGTACACGTGCACGGGGATCATGCGTTCAAGAAATACCTCCAGAACTACAGGTACGGAATGTGGGCGGAATGTGGAACTCAAAGACAGATGTCAGCTCGATTCGCGCACCGCCGGAAGATGAGCAAACTGGGGGGACCGACCGGACCGACGATCTGACGTCACTGTCTCTTTAAACAATTGCGGAAATGTCGCACCCCATCATCGCCCTGACTCTTCCTCACCTCCATCGGCGGCCCCCAACCTCCCCGACCTGTACCTCTCACCCGGCCTTCACCCGTCAACTCAATTCTGTATTCCCAATTTGTACGGCGTCGCCGTACAAATTTTGCTTCTGCCGTACAGCCGTTCCGACCTGCTGCTGTACCGCGGCCTGCTGCTCCAAGTGGAGACCACGGCGGACCTGTCGCGGGTGCTGTCGGCCCGGGTGCAACAGGCCTTCCTGCCCAAGTTCGAGAACGAGGGGCAGGTGCGCGGCGTCCCGCCCGCGAGGCGTGGGAGCGGCGTTACCGTAAACTGTAAATAAAAGAAAGAAACCCGTGGGAGCGGGGTACAAGACATTGGCAGACATATAGCCGCGGGGGGGCCCGGATGCGGTGGGCTGTCGTTAACTCTTTATGGACAGCAAGGGGCCGGAGGTTGATTGGCGTTGGCAGGCAAGACCCAGACCTACGTCAACTGGGGTGGGACAGGACGTAGGGGACGCATGGAGGTTGGCGTGCTTGACGAACGAGTCGTCGGGGCCTTGCACTGCAGGACGCTGCGGTGGCGGACCAGGTGGCGGCGGCGGCCGCCGCGGGCCACCCCACCGTGATCACCGTCAAGCACAGCGGCAGTCTCGTCACGCTGTCGTACGACGGCGGCTGGGCCGCCAAGAATTCGGTCTCCAACGAGTTCACCGCCGGTGGGTCTCCAAGAGGAAGGGGGGGTAAAGGGGGGGGTATCGGCGGCGGCGTTTCCCTCGCAGGGAAGCCTGCCCCGGCGGTGCGTGTCGCGTGAGGCACGGTTTGCCGGCCGCGCGCTGCTCCATCCGGGTGGGGGTTGAGGGGCGTACTAGTCGTACAGTACGGCAAAGTGCAGTACGGCAAAGTGCAATACGGCAGACGCGTTAGGCAAGCACGCGGCGCGGTCTGATATGCGGTATGCCGTTCCGCACAGCACCCGTCGGCAATCCCTGGCTCGCCGCGCCGCCGCGCGACCCCCGGCCCCCCGGCGGCCCCCCAACGGTGCGACTTGTGGTGTCTGCAGGCGGCGCTGCGCTGCTGCGGGCCCACTACGACCGGCGCCACCCGGGGGACCCGGCGGCCGCCGCCGCAGCCCTGGACACCACGATGAGGACCCTGGCCGCCCGCCGGCTTTCGCTCTCCTTCGAAATGGTGGGTGCAGGTGAAATGGTGGGCGCAGGTGAAAAGGTGGGCGCAGGTATGATGGGGTACGCGGCCTAGTGCGCCTGCCGCACCTGCGATGCTGCTATAGCCGGGACTCGTCCTGGATTTGGGTTTCTCGTCTGACCGCTGAACCAACTCAACACCGCGTCCCGTCCGCCGCGCACGCACGTGGAGGCTTCCCCCTCCCTCCGCCCGAAGGAGCCACCCCTCCGTGGGTTTATACCTAATAAACACCCCTCCGCTTGCTTTCTGGGTTTGCCAGGGTTCGATTCTCGGTTTCTTTTCTCTTTTCATTTCAAGTTTTCAACCCCTCCGTCCGAGTGAGCCACGGGTTCGGGTCGGTCTTCCCCCACGTGGCCCCCCCCGATTTGGGTTTCTCGCGAAACGCAGGTGACGGGCAGCCACGGCCACCACGGCCAGCTGCCCGCGGCCGAGTACCTGGTGGCAACCGCCGCCCACACCTTCGACCCCGTCACCGGCGCGCCCGCCTTCCTTGGCTGGCTGCCCTTCCTGGAGCTCTGCGCTGAGCTGGGGCTGCCCACCAACGATACCTGGGTCGTGGCGGGCGGCGTCCTGGCGGGCGCCGCCCGCCAGGCGCTCGACGCGCTGGCGCTCCGCGGCGGACCCACGGGTCACGCTCTGCGGTCGCTGGACGAGCTGGTGTCGGAGGGCGAGGGGCCGGAGGCGGGCTGCCTGCGGCTGTACGGCACTTACCCGCACGATGAGTGGCAGGGGGAGCGGCTGGAGGGGTTCGTGGTGGCGGCGGGGCAGGCGCTGGGACCCGAGGAGCTTCAGCGCCTGCGCTCGATACGCGACTCCCTGGCGGCCAGTCGACTTCCTCTCGCATCGGTTTCGGAGCACCTCCGCCGGCCGTACCAGCGTGCGTTACGTGAGGCCATGGCTGACGTGGCGGCGGCGAAACGCGGCGGCGGCGGCGGCGGCGGCGGCGCCGCCGCCGCCGCCACAACCAACGGCGCGGCGGCGCCTGGCGAGCCCGCAGCGGACGGCGCCGGTGGCGCCGTGACCGACGCAGTTCGGTCGCGGCTTCAGACCGCCGTGGTCGCATGGATGCCACAAGCGTGTTTGTCGTACGTTTCCCCCGGAGCCGACGCACGGGAGAAGCTGCCGGAGCTGCTGTCCTCCATGGAGGTGGAGGGCCTGGCGGAGGGGCTGCCGTACATGCAGCTGCCGGGGAATGGCGGCCGGCTGTACAGCCGCGTGGCGCTGGCCAAGCTGGGCACGGCCGGTCTGCAGGTCGGTACGACAGCCGCTGTGTCGTCGTACAGTGAGTTGAACATTTTCCTTACATCTGAAACCCACCTTTCATGCTCACGACATTGCCGCTGTTTGGACGCCGGGCGTCTTACGTCTGGAGCACACCACCAGAATGATACATCACCACACAGAGGCCCCGAAATTCGAAGCTGTGCAAAATGCTCGTGTAACCCAACCGCACGGGGATTTGAATAGTTAACTTGAGGTTGGCGACTTCGGAGCCCCAGGACGGGACAGCATAAGAGATGTCCTAAACCCTTAGAGGTGAGGGACAGCCCGCCAGGCTCCTCCGTCCCTGCCGGCCCCGCCTGGCCACCTTGCCGGCCCCCACAGGCGCTGCTGCAGAAGGAGCTGGCGGCGGAGGAGGCCGCCGCCGCCGCCGGCGGCGGCGGCGGCGGCTCGGAGCGGGCTCGTGCGCTCCGCGAAGCGGCCGCCGAGGCCGCCTCCGCGCCCAACCCGCCGCCGAGCATGCTGCTGGTATGTACCGCGGGAGTGTCGGGAGGGTGTGTGTGGGGGGGCGTGGGAAATGGGTGATGGGATGCGGAGCCTGTGGGTCTTTGGTGCTCCTCCTCGTTCACTGACCCACGGGTCAGTGACCCATGGATCATTGTTCACTGACCCGCGGGTATCTCCCAACTCGACGCAGGTCCGCGCCGTGCGCGCCCTGGCAGGCCGCCCCGAAACCACCTCCACATTGCGGTACAAGAAGAAGATGATCATGTGGAGCTTCCCCGAGGTCAACGGTAACGGTAGCAGCAACGGCAACGGTAACGGTAGCAGCAACGGCAACGACACTGGCAGTAGCAGTAGCACCGGCCAGGGTGGTGGTGTGGTGGGCTACAGCCTGATGACATTTGTCATCCGGAACGGCCTGCCGGCGCTACGGCAGGGCGCCGCCACGTATGCTGCCTACGTGGACAATCTTGTACGACGCAGCTGGGGACTGCCCAAGCCGCTGGTGGCGCAGGTGAGGCGGGTTTGAGGAGGGGGCAGGGGCCGCCGCAGCGCGCCGGCGAGACTACGACGGGAACCCCTGTACTCAGATGCAGCAGACCTTCTGCTGTAACGCGCAGCATTCGGACATGTCGTAAATCGTGTCGGGTTCGATTCCGACTGGGGACGCCGTCGTCTCGATCGTATCGTGGTTGCCTCGCGAGGACGCTCGGTCTTCGGGGGGGACGTCTGTAACGCGCAGCGTTCGGACATGTCGTAAATCGTGTCGTTTCGTTCGTTAACTCGCCGTCGTTACATCTGCGGCGGCGGCCGCGGCGGCGGCGAAGGGTTGGAGGAGGCGGGTCCATCACCGCACCAGCGGCGTACGGCCAAACGCCACTTTATAGTTGTACCGAGACCCGCGGGTCGGTGTGCCTCTGTCGCCCTCCCTCGCTCTCGCCCCCTCTCCCTCGTTATGTTGTGTCCGCAGGTGCAGCACTTTGCGCGCTGCTGGGCCGCCTGGGTGGCGGCGCGCGGCGGCGCCGCCGCCATCGACGAGGGGCGGTACCTGGAGGTGGCGGAGCCGTTCGTGGCGGAGTTCCTGCGGCGGCGCGGCGTGATGGCGCTCAGCGGCCGCCCCGAGGGCGCCTTCCAGGTGCGCGTCGGGGGAGGGCGGCAGCACCAGGGAGATCCCTCAGACCCTCACCCGCACCCGCTCCCGGGGTGGGGCGGGGTTGAGGAGTTGGAGATCCCTCTTCCGGAAGAAAAGGGGGGTGCGCGGAAAGAATAGGGGGTGAGTCATAGGGTTGAGGAATCGAAGGGAGAGCGGTAGGGGTGAAGGGCTGAAGGTTAACAGTTTATAAAGGGGTATACGGGGTGTAAGGGCTGAAACTAAACGTTTGCGCAAGGTCTCCTTGCACCTTGAACCAAAACGAAAAGAAAGGCAACGCCCCCCACGCCCCGCACGCCCCTTCCCTCCCTCCGCCACCCTTCGACAGGGTGTGCTCCTCTGCGTGGACACCCCTGAGCCCTTCACCCAGGCGCTCCGTCGGGCGGTGGCGCCCTCCCTGGAGCTCACCGTTGCCAAATTAGGCGACACGCCCTTCACCAAGGGCATGGTGCCGGACGGGGCCATGCTGTGGCTGCAGGTGCGGGTGTACGGGTACGGGTACACGGGTACGGACATGTGGGCCCACCGGCCGTCGTTGTGCGTGCCCTCCTCACCTGACCGTTCGGTGACCGTGACTGAGCATGACCTGCAGCTCGGGCCACCGTTACCTGTTAGTACTGCACTCCGTTGCATGCAACGGAATCCGTCAGTCTGACGCTCACCCTGCTCACGTGTTAATACAGTATTCCAAAACTTGCCTCCGACCCCAACGGCCTTTTTTATTAAGGATGTTACCTTTATTATTAAGGATGTAACGACCGGGACCCCCCTGCCCTCTGCCCTGCCAGCCGGGCACCGAGATGCCCAAGAAGCTCCGCGACTTCATGTCCGGCGGCGCGGCGCCGTTCACGTGGGTGGTGGCGGCGGCGGCGCCGCGACCCGCGGGTCAGGACAACGCGCCGGAGGCCAAGCGACAAAAGGGCCTGGCGCAGGCCAAGGCAAGGAAGCCGCACCGGATGCGCGCGGCGCGGTGGTGGCCCTGGAGCGGGTGCCATCGCGCGGGTTGGGATTCATCACACACGGCGGGGCGCATGGAGGGTGTGGCCCCCTCCTCCCAATCAATCGCTATTGTTCCGCAACGCTGACATTCTCTCCTCACCAGTCGTCGGCTCGTCGCACCAAAAGAACAAGATCGTGGGGGCCTCGAGAGGGGGCCATGACGCGCACCCGTGTGGGGACCCGTGAGCTCACCCGCGGGGGTTCACTCAAGCGGGGGGCTGCCCCCCCGTGAGCAGCTGCGGGCAGGGAAACCGAGCACAAGATCTCTCGTCGGAGGCGCCGTCACAACTTCACAGTCCAGAACACCCGGTCGAATGGGTGCTTAGGGTCTGAAAAAAATTTGAATATTGCGGGAGAAAGTTTTAATATTGCGGGTGCAAGATTTTATATTGCAAGAGCGCAGGGCTCTCCGTGGGGTGCTTGTCTTGCCTTCCTCGGCGTCCCGCCATCCGCATCACCTTCAGAACTGCGGCAAGTCCTGCGCTAACCCCCTGGGATGTCAGCGTGCAAAACAGAGGGGTGCAGGCCCCTCCTCGCGACATGCCAGCGGTCAGGAATTGAGTGCGCCTCGTCGTGTGCGGTGTGCGGTGTACTAATACCCCAAACCCCATGTCACGTTTGTGTTGAATGAGAAGCCCACCCAGAACCGCCCAGGCCCGTTTGTGTGTGTGGCTGGGCGTCAACTTGTCTGCAAGTCAACCACTGCCGTGCTCAAAACCAAAACCGAAGCCATGTGGATTCCAGTGCTCGGGAGGGATTATGGCGAGGTGACGAAGTGCCGTGCGCGCCCCTGCCGGCCTAACGCCCCGCCCGCGACGCCGTAGATCGCGGCCGTGACGGCGGCGCTGGGCGCCGACGGCGCCGCCAGCCGCCTGCGGCACATCACGCCGCCCGCGGCGGAGGACGACGACGTCGACGGCGCCGCCAGCGCGGCGCTGGCGGCGGAGGTGGCGGCGTGGCTGGGCCGCGGCACGCCGCTGCCGCCGGCGGACCCGGCGGTGGCGGTGTACTTCGTGACCATCCCTGGAGCCGGCAAGAGCGTCCTGACGCAGGGCCTGGTGCTGCCGACGGCGACGGCGGGGGAGCAGCAGCCGCAGGACCTGACGGTCAAGGTGCGGATCATCTCCCTGGGGGGAGGTAGGGGAAGGGGGAGGGGGAGCTGGGGCGGGGCAGGGGCGGCCTGTGGAGGGAGGGAGGGGTAACGACGGCCCACTCCCTGAAACGGCGCGGACGGAATGCCCCGCTGGTCGGCCGGAGTTTTTTCATCCCTGCGGTTTGTCGTCCAGGGCGGGAGCTTGTGCAGGGTTTGCCAGCTCCGGGTGCGGTTCCATGAACACAGCGGCACATAACCGCGGCACATAACCCCGTCCTCCCATCCCTCTTTTGCCCTCCCTCTCCCTCGCGCGCTGTCCCGCCCTGTCCTGCCCTGCCCTCACCTCCCGCTGCCCAGGTGCTCAACAGCGACACCATGAAGAAGACAGTCAAGGGGTTCAACCCCAACCGGTAAGACCTCCGCCGCGACGACACGGAACCGACGACGCGGCGGCAGGGGGCCGGCAGGGAGCGGCAAGGGGCCGGCAGGGGGGGCAGGGGGCAGCAGACACCTCATTTTGGACACAGACACGGGCCAAATGTTTCTTGCCGGTTTCCCCTTCCATGTGAGATCCTATACACACAACCGACCCTCCCCGGCCTGGCAGCAGCGCAGTTTGAAACTGTCCACCAACTTTCCTATACCCTCCCCGGCCCCCCTCCCCCCTCCCCCCGGCAGGTACTGGCTGGAGGTGGCCTCCGCGGCGGACAGCTGTCGGGGCGGCGGCCACGTGGTGGTGTCGGTGGCGGACAAGAACCTGGTGCCCTCGCCGCCGGGCAACATCGCCCGGGCGCTGGAGCCGCTCAAGGGCACTGGTGGGTGGGTGGGTGGGTGGGTGGGTGAGTCTGTGGGACACGAGGACACAGGCCAAACGGGGACAAGGACGGAGTCGGATTGTCACAACCTTGTGTCACGGCTTGAAAACTTGATTCCGTAAAACAACTTGATCCCGTAACTTGATTCCGTAACTTGATGATTCCTTGAGATGGGCGGGGCCCCGGCGAGGTCGGGTAGGCACTGACGATCCCTTTTTGGGATCCGTTGTATCAGGAGTCATTCCACTTGAGCGCATTTCTATTTTGACGAGTATGGGCCGCCGGTACCCCGCCACCGGCGCCCGCCGGCTCGCCCACCCGCCCGCCTCGGGCCCTCCGCTCCACTCCGCTCCACTCCACTCCGCTCCATTCCGCTCCACTCCGCTCCACTCCACTCCGCTCCATTCCGCTCCACTCCGCTCCACTCCACTCCGCTCCACTCCGCTGCACTCTGCTCCACTCCACTCCACTCCACTCCACTCTGATCCGCTCCGCTCCACTCCAGGGGTGGCGAGCCTCGCGCTCGTGCCGTGCGTGTCGGGCCCCTCGACGCTGTCCTCGCCCGCGCCCGAGCATGCGGATCTGTACGGCGATCTCCCCGCGCTGCCGTTCCCCCTGGAGCTGGTCGCGCTGTGCATGATGCGCACCTTGAAACGACGGGTGAGGCGGGGAGTCAAACCTGGAGGGCACCATCATTCGGGAGATTCGGGAGATTGGCCTTTCTGAAGGGGTTCGCGATGATCCTGATCTGTCCTGGGTGCGGACAGGGTGCGGACAACTGAAATTCGGGATCCCGGGCAGCGCCCGCATCTGCAGCCACATACCGCCGTACACGACCCATCCGTAGGATGGATGTGGGGAGGCATATGTTCCACCAACCCGCCGGCCGCCTTCTTCGAGCCGCGCCGTGCCGCTGCTGCGCATGTCGTCCTCCGCAACGTCAAACTCTTAACCGTCAACTGAATCTGCCGCGCTTCATCCCCCCAACTTCATCCCTGCATCCCCCAGAACCACGAGGGTGGCCTGGACGGCCAGAAGGCGCCCACTGCAGCCACCGTGGTAGCCATGTTCGCCGGCTTCTACCGCCACAAAACCCTGGGCGACCTCCTCTCCTCCCTCCGAAACCAATTCACACGCGTGGTGGAGCTGCCCATCATGCGCGGCGCCGGAGGGGTCGGAGGGGACGGTGGCGGCGGCGGCGGTGGCGGTGGCGGCGTGCCGGTGGAGGTTCTTCGTCACGTGGCGGAGGGTGTACGGGATGTTTCGGAGCGGGCCAAGCCGCAGCTGCCGGCGGCGTGGGAGGCGCGGGCGCGGGAGCTGCTGCTGCGGCCGGAGGTGGTGGCGGCGCTGGAGGTATGGGGTTGGGAAGTTGGGGTGTGGTGTGGTGTGGTGTGGTGAGGTGAGGTGTGAGTGTGGGGATGGAGTGTGGTGTGGTGTGGTGTAGTGTGGTGTGGTGTGGTGTGGTGTGGTGTGGTGTGGTGTGGTGTGGTGTGGTGTGGTGTGGTGTGGTGTGGTGTGGTGTGGTGTGGTGTGGTGTGGTGTGGTGTGGTGTGGTGTGGTGTGGTGTGGTGTGGTGTGGTGTGGTGTGGTGTGGTGTGGTGTGGTGTGGTGTGGTGTGGTGTGGTGTGGTGTGGTGTGGTGTGGTGTGGTGTGGTGTGGTGTGGTGTGGTGTGGTATGGTATGGTGTGGTGTGCGACGCCAACGTGTGTTTGGAGAAGAGACCCGTCCGACCCAAACTATGTGCCAAAACACGTACCATATTAGCCAGCGTGCGTTGGCTCTTCTTTCTTCTTTCCTCGTATTCCGAGGACACTCCGCATATGGGTAATATGGGTGACCTGCGCCTCCCGTTCCGCAGGCGCTGCAGTTGCCGATGGACGACGTACGACACCGACTGGAGCAGGAGGTGGGCGCCGCGCTGGAGGAGGTCAAGAAGGCGGCGGCGGCGGCCGACGGCGCCGACGGTATGGCCGCGCCGCAGCTCGCATCGTCGTTGACGCTGCCGTTGGATAGCCTCGACATTGACGGCGCCGCCGCGGGCGCCGGCGGCGTCGGCGCTGCGTCGACGGCGGCAGCGCCAGCGGCTGCGGAGCGCGTGTCGTACTTCTCGTTGGCGGGGTTGGACGAGGAGGCGCTGCGGGCGGCGGCGCGGCAGGTGCTGCCCGCCGAGCTGCACGGCAAGCTGCGCCGCGGCGGCCTGCACGTCACGTTATGGCACCGGTGGGTACGGGTACGGGTACGGCAGTCGCGTACGGCAGGGTGGACGTGCGGGGCCGGGCTGCAATGTCGCGTTTCCCGCTTGACCTTCGCCCGCGCACCGCTCTGGACCGCTCTGTGCCTGTCGGGCGTCCCCTGTGCCATCCGTCGCTTCGCCCTTCGTTCTCCCCATCGATGGGTCGGTCAGCCGCTGAGATGCAGAACCTTTGCAACGACCAACCCGTTCCTTGCGCGCCGTGTTGCTTGCCGTAATGCGCAACATCCAGGCCCGCATCGGCCACCGTTACCCAGAAGGGTTACACAACGATCGTCCTGACAGTGATCCGGCCTCCCCCGCCTCTTTTGACATGGCCCTCGTTCGCATTCGCCGGGATTCTCACTCACGCGCCCACCGCGTTGCCGTGCCGCGTCTCCCTGCGCTGCCTGCCTTGTCCTTCTGCCGTACCCCGTACGGCTCTGCCGTACGCAGCGCGGATCCAGAGCTGGGCCAGCGCGCCGACCTGCGGCAGGCGCTGATGGAGCTGGTGGGTACCCCCCTGGAGCTGGAGGTGACGGACTTTGACATCAGCCCGGAGGTGCGTCCCGTGGGTCGGCCACACGGCGCCTGCCGTACCCGCACCCGTACCCGTACCTTTCCTCCGGGGTTCACGTGGTTTTGATAGCCTTCCCGCCCCCGACAGCTCGACCTAGCATGCTCAGGCACCGTCCCCCCTCCTAACCCGCCCAATGCCGCGCCCCCGTCCCGCCCCCTCCTAAGCCGCCCAATCCCGCCGCATCCCGCCCCGCTCCACACACAGGTGGTGGCCGCGAACGTGCGACTGCTGAGCGCCGAGGAGGTCGTCACCTGCAAGCCCTACCACCACGTCACCCTCTTGGTGGGTGGGTGGGTGTGTAAATGGGAACTGAGCCGCGAGAAGCGAGAAGCGTGGGTGTGTGGGTGTGATGCCCTCCCCAGCCAGCTCGGTTTGCACCAGTATCGGCTTGCACCAGTCTACCAATTCGCGCGAGCCCCGAACGCAATCCCTGGTCCCCTGCCCCGAATCCGAATCCCTGGCCTGCAGGTGGAGAAGGGCCACACGGCGGCGGAGAGCAACCAGCTGCCGGCGCGTCTGGCGGCGGGTGAGGCTGGGGTGGAGCGGCGGCCGCTGCCCGGGGGCCCGCTGCTGCTCAGCGGTGTCATCACGGCGGTGGAGGCGGACGAGGGGACAACGCCCGGCAGAGCCCGCCCGGCGCCGCCTCAGCAGTAGCAGCAGCCGCTCCAACAACAACAATAACAACAACAACAACAACAACAACAACAACAAGAGCTGTAACGTTCATTCATTCGACATCAACAACAACAGCAATAACGCCACCCCGCCCGCCCTGGAGCATAGGCCTGCGTCGCACGCGCTGGGCACGTGGGGCCATGGACCCATGCCCGGGTGTCTTGATACTGTCAAGCCCTTCCGGGGACGCGGCCCTGCCCTGCCCTGCACACACAGGGGTGGTAGCCATCCAACCAGATAGAGGGAGGCAGCTGATACCCAAGGTCCACTAACCAGGGACGAGAAGACGTTCCATCTCGGTGATCGGGTGATGTGCGTTCCGTGTGCCGGACCGGCAGTTAGAGAGAGCGAGTTGGTCATGCCCCATCCCAAGGGCTGGGGCATGACCAACGGACGGCTCTAAGGAGGTTCCGACTGCGCGATGGAGGATGTGGGTGCGCTGGCTGTGTTGCCGGGCCTGCAGCCGCTGCAGGTTTATGCCCTTTTTATTTGGTAAGCGGTCGGCATAGTCGGTGTGTGTATGTGTATGTGGGGCGGGGATGCTTTTCTCAGTGTCGCTGTCTTCATTGACAACTGGGGGGGGGTATTGTTCACCTGGTGAGCCGCTGCTGCTGGTACCCTCATGGCGCAGCTGTAACCATATTGATTCGGGCCTCCATCTCTCCACCATTATCTGAGATGTTCGCTCAAGGCTGTGGTGGAGGCCGCGACCCAGCTCCGGTCGCTCAGGCCTCGGGTCAACCCCTGCGGGGTGCATTTCAAGTGGGAAAACACCTGTCCCAGCCAGCCACGCAACCCCCTGCTGCTGCCCAACGTGCGCCGTGTACGGCTGTCGTACATATCGTATACATACGTGCATGTGGATCCGGTCGTCGCCTGTTGACCAACCGCAATCACCTCCTGCGAAGTGGTGCAACTGGGCTCCCCACGCAGCGAGAACAGACCCCGCGGCGGATATGCACGTGGAAGCGTTACACCTCCTTACACAGCGTTACGAGCAGCGCCATTGAGTATTGCTCCCCTCCTCCTCCGAAATGTGGCGCCCTAGTGGTCCTCCTGCCCGCAACTGGAATTGAACCACAAAGTTGATGACCACGGTGATAACAGCAGCATAGCCAGATTGGACTCCGCACTGGGTCCGTCGGGCGCACTGGCGAGGCAACGGGGGCATCCCGTACGGCACAAAACATATGCACGTACAGACCTAAACCTTCAGGTCCGGATCAAACTGACCCGCGACCCATTCCACCTGAAGTAGCGACGGAGTCAGTACCGTGCAACGATAGCGACCCCATCCTTATCACTGAAATCGTTCCATGCGCGGGCGACGGTCGGCCCTGCATCGCCACATACCGCGCTCCGATTCCCCATCCTCGCTGTACAAAAATGATCCAAAATCGCAAGAAGGGGGATGTCGCACGGCTGTGCAACGCGCGAACCGCCTGGCAGTCGCAATGCTTTACTGGCTCTCCGGGCTCTCGGCCGCTTGCGTTTGCCCGCCCACAACCATGTCCTTGTCGGATGACTCGCGGCTGCCGTCCCGCAGCGCCAGCTTGGCCTGCGTTGTGCAAACGAGAAAGGTCGCTGGGCCCAGTCCCACCACACAATAATTCCAATCAACCTCTCTAAGCCGGTCCAAAATTAGTTGAATGACATTCCAGAACGTACCTTGAACAGCGCCTGCTCCACGTAGGGAAGGACCTCCTTCTTCCAAGCAGCCTTGCGGATGGCCGTCTTGCTCTTGCTGGTCTTCTTCTTCGGCACGGCAGCCTCAACAATCAGAGCAGTGCGGCTTGGCGCCGGGAAAGCCATCTGCCGGGCTGGCTGCACCCGGA
Organism: Eudorina sp. 2006-703-Eu-15; assembly: GCA_003117195.1. Classification (NCBI taxonomy): domain Eukaryota; kingdom Viridiplantae; phylum Chlorophyta; class Chlorophyceae; order Chlamydomonadales; family Volvocaceae; genus Eudorina; species Eudorina sp. 2006-703-Eu-15. The sequence goes on from BDSI01000091.1 coordinate 123,796, forward strand.
CAGTGGCACTGAAAGCAGCGCTGCGCGACGACGAGAGGGCGATCATTCTTGAAACGGTGCAAAACGACTACACGAACAGAAAGTACCCTCTCGTTGATACGCTATGTAAAATGTTTCAGCGTAGCAAGTCTTGAAGCGGCCGCCACGACTTTTGTGGTGCTCGTACGAGTCCTGTATTTTCTTCCCGAGGTCACACAATTGGGCCATTGGTTGTTTCATTCAAAGCAATACATACAAGAAGGCATGGATATGTCGTGACAATTAGGCCGCTTGGTTGAACCGCTGTGTAGTCGCCCTCTGCAAGCATTATACCCTATTCGGCTATGCGGCCTCGATGAAATTGATTTGCCTGTTTGAGTAGTAGTTGCAATCTGACTGGCGCGTTCATGGGGAGCTCGGAAACTGGATACCGACTTGTAGCGGGGTTCGGCGCCTATGGGACTCTATGGGGCAAACTAGTCCTATGGTTTCAGCGTTCAGGGAGTATGTAGTTGGGACGTATATGTTAGCAAGTTGGGACGTAAATGTCTCAGAGAAAACCGGAGGCTTGCAACGGTGGGTATGTAGGCAACCCGCCCGGACCGGCCCCGCCCGCGGTCCCCCCCCCCCACAAAAGACACATGACACCCACGGAAATTTCAAAATCGCGTCGTTTCTGATCTGGACAGCGGGATTACGGAGATTGCATTCACGACCGCCGTGACGCGCAGAGCAGCAAACACCTCTTGGAAGCGGCACTCGCTTGGCGGAATGGCAGAGGACGGCAGCAACACCTGCAGCACCCACAATGCCCGAAGAGGGCCGCTGCAAGAGGTCATTCAAGCGAGCTTACATCCGGTCATATTCGAGGCGTATGTGCCTAAACGTGGCCGAAATAGGAATTCTACGTGTAGCATACATACGTCTTGGGTTCGGGGTACGAGCGAACATCGCATCGGAACTAGTGCCGGGTCGGTCGTCAGCTCCCGTCAGCAGGTAACGTCCGCCGCACCCACTCGAAGGCAATCGTGGCTTCGAGGGTAATGCGGGGTAGGGGCACCAGTATTTGCTACTACCACCAAGATCTGCAATAGATGCCGATTCACCCAGGCTCGCTCACGCGAGAGGCTTAGTCTCGACACCCACGCCCTCCTACTCAAGGACGCGTCGCGCTTGCATCCATGGCCGAGTATAGGTCGCGCGCTTCAGCGCCATCCATTTTCGGGGCTGATTGATTCGGCAGGAGAATTGCCACCTCCTGATCCATACCCGTGCAGCCACCGATTCGCCCTCCGGAGGGCAGTCTGGGCCGCCGTTGTCCGTGTACCCTCAACCTAAACAACCTCGTCCACGGTGCACTAACTATCACGCACGGTCACTGGCCGCCCGTCCAGCGTCTACACCTGCATGATGACCGCCATCCCGGAGTCCACGCAGGGCGAGCGCCGCAGTAACACGCCTACAGCCCGGGCTTAAGCTGACACGGTTACTGGCCCTGCGGCCTGACCTTGCTGGCGAGGCCGCGCTCTCAACTGATCTCTGCTCCGTAACGATGCGCGGGCAGGCGCACCGTAGCTCCTCCTAAGACCTAGCTGGATGTCGGCAGGTTGATCAGGCCCGCCAGACTATGTATTGGGCGAGAAGATGGTTGGCTATGTGGGCCGCCCCCATGGCGATGAGGAGGCCGTGTGTTACATCCATTGTGACGCAGCACACTGTTACGTCTCTTGCAAATGGCAATATGAGCAAGTTGTGTGATTGTGACCACAAGAAGCGTTTCCAACAGGAGGCGCGCGCCCCAAGGTACCAACTCGGAAAGATACGATCCGTACGACAACCGGATCCAGGGACATGAAACGCCAGCCAACCACCTGCCGACAGTTGGCACCGCACTAAGGCACTTTCCGCGCTGGTCAACCAACCGCTGCGCCACAACTTGGCACGAACGTCAACGGTTCACGACACGCCGGCCCCCGTGTCGACGTACTAGATGGTTTACAGCTGTCGGAACTCGGAAGCCGTGTGCGTGTGTGTTTTGGGGGGGGAGGTGCCTCCCGAGGACACCCGCAGGTGAAGAGACGACGGGTACGCACAGGGCGGCATGTTAGGGCAGGGCAGGGCAGAGCAGGGCAGGGCAGGGCGGGGGTGCACAAAAGCTGGCGGGCAGTCGGCCGGGTCCTCAGCGCGTGGATCAGATCTGAGTGCTAGATATTGTTTGTTATCTTCATATGTCACAGTCAGGGGCATTAGCTCAGTGGTAGAGCGCGCGCTTTGCATGCGTGAGGACACCGGATCGATCCCGGTATGCTCCAAGGGTAAATACATGATGTGTGCTAAACTCTCCCCCCATACTTGAGCGAGCCGAAAACTTCCCATTACATACATCTCAAATGTTTGCGCAGTGTCACACCGTTCGAGGTGAATGCGGAGGAAAGGGCATTCAAAGCGTCGTAGCTCGTAAGGTAGCTCGGAACAATGGTTGTTGATTGTTAGTAATATATCGCCAACGGGTTGAGGGTACACGGACAACGGCGGCCCATGTTGCCGATTCCTTGAAGACGACCTTCGAGGACCACGTGCAAATATTTTCATCTACGCGAGAATTAAATTCGGCTATCCTTTTAGGTAGCCATTCAGCGCGCGCGTGTCGCGCACTTCACCTGCCTGATCAGTAGGTCGAACGTTGCCATCGTCGCAACACTTAGGAGCCTGTCCTCCTGTCGCTCGCGTTAGTGCTGTCTTTCGCACAGCGCTCTGTATTCATTTTGATTTTGTTGTTAAGAAGTCCGGACCGTTTGCTTTGTTACTGATTGTCCGGATCATCAGCCTGTTTTGCCCGTCCTTGGTTATTCACCTGTACCAGGGATTGCCGTATCATTTCTGAGAAATTTTGTGTTGCTTTTGTGTTTGTGTTGCTTCCGTGTTGTTCTTTCAGTGCAACGCGCCTGCGGCTCGGGATCGGGCGGCCGCCAGCCCAACAAGCGCCCGTATCGCCAGCAGGCCCCGCCTTGCGGTGCCCCGTCTCACGCTCCTCCGCCCGAGCCACCGCCGGCCTACAGCTTCTGCTACTACAGTCTACAGTATCGACGCCTCACGGCATCAACCATGGAGCTCTGATTTCAGGAGCTTGTGACGCGCTTCCTCGGGACCTCCCTGATTATTTGTATTATTATTTGTATTATTATTTTTAATGTTACAGCCGACCCCGCGGGTCAGCGGTGACAGCCATCGGCGACAGCCGAAGCTCCCTCATTGATGCCGTGATTGAGACGTGGACACCGTGGACTGCAGTAACAGCACCTGTGGCGCCGGCGGCGGCTGCAGAGGGGCTTGCTTGATCGATGGCGCTGAAAATCCCGCTGCGCTTTGGGGCGACAGCAGGCTGCCAGCCGGCGCCGCGTTGAGGTTGACGCGCGGCCGCGTCAGGGCGATGGCAGGCTTGCTGGCCGGTAAGATAAGATCCTGCACACTAAGCTCGCCGCCTTTGGAGACGGCCCTTAGGCGGTAACTCTTGAAGGACAGACCTCAAATCCCCGCCAAGAAAGGGGTCCCCGCCGACACGTCCATCTGCTCCCGTAATTCTCCTCGGATGTGGAACAACTGCAGCAGCGGAGTGAGGACGTTGCCGTACGTACAGCAGCAGCTGCAATGCGTGGCTGTTCACAACCTTACCTCAACCCAGCCTAGGACGCGCTTGGCGATGGTTGCGGGGACAATGGCGTTGATGCCCCACTGCTAGTCCACCTGCCACATTGAGTCGTTCAGGAACATGTTATAGCTTGTCAAGCTGCAATCCACATCGCTCCAGCCCGATAGGAAATGCAAGCGTGGTGGAACCGCTGTTCTCCAATTGTCTGTAAGGCGCCTCCACCACCACCACAGGGTACACTCAGTGGCCCGCCAAGCTAACGCCGCACAGCGGCCCCGCCTCAACCTGATCCATACTCCAGCTACCGCGTCGCTTACCTTTGCTCTCGCGCTAGATCCTCGCGCCCACCGACGGCCCTGCAAAGAGGATGCAGCGGAGGACCGCATGAGTCGGAAATGAGCAAATGACTGTTGCTTGCAAAGGCTTGCAAGGCCCAAACACATCCGCGGCTCCGATACGTACAGTGCTCCCGATAAAAAACAGACAGTCTACAGAACTACCAGACGCGCGAACAATGTATAGACGCAATGCTTACAAAAATACTAGACAGAACGCGGCACGTGTTGTAGGACTCACCCTGAAGAAGCTGTGCCATTAGAAAGCTTGCTTCAGCATCGCGCGCTGCCTTGTATATGCGCAATGCCTGCCAGCTCGCCCTCATTAACTGTGCAGCGTTGGCCAAGGCAAATGGGGCGCCGATTCGAAAATTGAGATAGAGCGTCAAAGGCTATTTTAAAGCGTCGCACGCACCGCACGCTCGCACCTGAAACGTTTGTCGAAGAGGTCAGCGCAGAGACCATTTTCGCTAGTGTTTTCGCTAGTGTTTTCGCGTCTTCCTTGAACTGCCCCTTTGTGGCCACATCGCGGTCTTTCAGCTGCCTAGCGTCATCACATGATCTCGGCATGCCGTGGTTTACGACTAAAGTTCGCTCTTTGTGCGCTTTAAATGCAAGCATAGAGGCAAGCGCGAAAGGCCTAAAGGTCTACCCGGTCCAAAATGTTATGAACGTCGTACAGCCTTCGTAAGTTACCATTCCGATCGCGCATTCCGATCAAGCGATGATACTATTGAGATTGGCATCCCGGTGACGCACAGAAGGAAGTTTTATGAAAATAGCATAGGATAAATGCATGCGCTGGAACTTCCTTCCTAAGACTGCTGCCTGCAACTGCCTTCACAGGCAGCTGCCACGGGCAGCTGGAACCGCTCCTGCGTGGCGGACAAAATAGGTTATAATACGATGTATAACTTACGATGAGTACATCACATCCATGGCTTCGTTGAAGCCTGTCATGAACAGTTGGGCTGGAAATGGCGCGACGGGCGGAGCCGGGACGCTTTTCGAAGGCTTTGCAGTTTGCGGCCTGACTGTGCCTTTGTGCAACCATTTTGGAGACGACATGGGACTCAAGGGTCGTTACAAGCCGGGCCTCATCCAACAGATGTTTGTCGCTGGGCGGAGTCCCCCTCTCCAACTTCCCACGGTAACTGTCCTTGATGCAGCTTAAACAGTCACATTATTTCAGTATACCTCTTGGGCCGATTGCCTGCATGGAAATGATGGACGACGTACTGACACCGGCCGCGTGTGCACCTGTGTGCACGAGCGCCGCATTCCCGTGCGCCGACAATTAATTGTTTTTGCCACCTCGGCACCTCCGCGCCCCTTATTTGCCCCCAGTGTTGCATGCCAGAGGGCGTGCAGATTGTTCCCGGGGCTGGAACCGGCGCCAGCCGGCAGTCCGCCGAGACAGTGCCGGCCATGTACTCGCTGGTACTCACAGGTAACGGAGGCATGTGCACTTGCATGCGGAGTGAAGCGACGAGGGCGTGCACCTTTTGCCGCGACTAGATTTACCTTAGGGAGGTTAACCAACGCAAGAGGTTCAGCAATACCCCATAGCACCGGACTAGAGGTCTACATACGCCGAGGTTCCCGGGTCCGGTAAGGCGTAAGGGATGGACTGGGGTGGGAAACCCAAACCCTGGCAGTACCTGTCTTCCCCGGTGTCTCGGGGCACCCTCATCTTTTCTCCCATACCAATTCCTCCGAATTCCAGTGTCGTTCCCGGGTCCAGCACCCACCCTTTGGAGCCTGCGGGACCGGACCAGCCAATAGGCGTCAGCTCCGCTCCGCGTCAATTCCGCTCCTGGTTAGCTCAATCAAAGGTCCCTATGATGGGGTCCTGCACCGTCCATCGGCGTGGGCGACGCTTGCCCCCTGTCGGTCGAGGGTCTTGGTCCCGCTCGCAGTCGGCCTCAATCATGAAAGGCCAGGGCCCTACGCGTCTTGCCATCACTGTCGGGGTTGTGTGCCGTTGCGTGCGCCTCTCTCTCCCGCACCTCCCTCCTCCCCAGATGAGGGCGGCAGGAGGTTGTACGTCTCCTGCCTCACCTACCTCGACGCACTACCCCCCGCCATCACCTGTCGCCATGACCACCTCGCCGGCGCGCTTGCCACGCGGGCCCTCTGCATCGTCAGCCGCCTGCCGTACCTCGCCACGGCGGAACAGGTACGTCGCACACACACGTCAGGCCCCGGTGAGTTCATGCAACAATACACACACACCCCCATTTGGGTCGGGCGGTTTTCATCGCTAACCACATAGTTGTGTTGTCCCTGTGCGGCATACTGGAAACACACATCTGTTCGTGTGCACGTCTGGTCCCGGCGCGCCAGGCTTCGATTCCACCCAGGGCCCTGCGCCCCCCCTACTCCTCGACTCGTCTTCCTCAGCCTTGAGCTCCTCAGCCTCGAGCTGGCGTGTCAATGGAAGACCGGCACCTTGCCAGGCTCAGGGCCGAAGTAATCAAATAACTTCACGCGGCGAACACGTGGGAGTCCGTGCGACATTTTCTTACCGGGGGTTCCTGCGGCGCCTTTGCCCACGGCTCCCTCGCCCAGGTCCTGCGGCGGCTGTACGCGTCGGTGTTCTGCCTGGGTCCCTCCGCCCCGGTGGGGGACCTGGTGGCGGCGCTGCTGCGGCTGCCCAGCCCCACAGCTCTGCAGAGGGAGGTGAGCTTGTGGACGGGGCTGGCCGGGGAGGTCGGGGATCCACAACCGCAACCGGGCGGCTCCCCAGGTGGCTGCAGGGAAACTGAAGGTACTGACCGGACGATTGTGGCTCTGGCCCTAGGGTCGTGACCACGGCCATCGGGTCGTGGCTCTGGCCGGGGTACAGGGGAACTCATCGGGTGGTTCAACTCAGGCTGATGGCTACCTGGATTACCCGTGGTTACAACGGAGGACCAAGCCCAGAGGCGGCTGGCTGGCTGGATTTCCCGGGGTAATACCGGAAAACCAAACCCAGAACGGTTTCATGCGATGAATGTTTAAGTCGGACTGCAAGGAAAGTTGCCAAGCTGGAGTGCGCATGGGCTGACCGGACACCTGACGCCGTGGACGTCATTATATCGGGTTTATCTGCTCGACTGCGGCTGTTGCAGGTCCGCTTCCATTTCGAGGGGCGGCCCTTCCTGGCGGTGCCGCCGGATGCGACGGGGGCGCCGCGGGGCGGGGAGGTGTCGCTGCGGCCGCTGCTGGAGGCGCTGTCGCCGGTCCATGTGCTGCTGACGTTCATGGCAGGTGGGGTGCACCCAGGTCGGGTCGGGTTGGTTTGGGTCGGTCCGAGTTGGGTCATATCGGGTCAGGTTGGTCCGAGTTGATTTGGGTCGGGTTTGGATCGGGTTGAATTGGGTTTGGGTCGGGTTGAGTCGGGTTGGGTCGGTTTGCACCCTCGTTGGGCTGCAACAGCGCTTTTCGATGTCAGGTGGATTGTTATCCCTTCGCGTGTCCGCTGCAACGTTCTCTAAGTCATTCCGCCGTGTAGAAGTGATACATCGTCTAGGCGCCGCGTCTAGGTGCTACCAACACAGGGCGAGAGGTAGCGGCCACGCTTTCACGGCAACTGGGTCAAGAACGTTGTTAGGCAGGCGCATGGGAACGGGTGTGTTGAGCGGGTGTGACGTGGTGGCGGGCCACGGCCCCACAGACATGGGCGGTGCGGACGCCGGGTCGGTCGCTTTGTGAGAGTTTTGTGAACCCCGCACGACCCATCCTATGGCGCTTGCGCTTGCCAAACATGCAAACACTTCGTGTCACGCCCACTCCCGCTTCCCACCTCGCGGGCCGCCTACGCCCGGTCTCGTATATGCTTGCGATCGATCCCCCACCCCTCAGTGCTGTTGGAGCGCCGCGTGGTGCTGACCAGCAGCCAGCTGCGACTGCCCACATTGGCCGGGGAGGCGCTCCTGCAGCTGCTGTGGCCCATCAGGTGAGTAGTACGACGTGGTACGGCATTGTACGGCTCGCTGCAGTACTGCAGTACCCACACTGCGCATATGACAGCGTGCAGCTCCCCTGCCCCCGGTGGTCGGGGTGTACGGGGATGAAAACACCCAACTCAATCCCTTACCTAAGTACCTGGACACCTCGGAGCTTCTGTAACCGCTTGTTAGTCGCTGCTGGTGAGTCACTCGGTCTGTCTGTCTGTCTGTCTGTCTGTCTGTCTGTCTGTCTGTCTGTCTGTCTGTCTGTCTGATGTGTGCAGGTATCAGCACGTGTACGTCCCACTCGTGCCGTCCACTCTGGTAGACCTGCTGGACGCCCCCACGCCCTTCCTGATGGGCCTCGGGGGCCGGGCGGGGGCGGCCTTCGCTGCAGAACAGACCCTGGCGGAGGCAGCCAGCGCCACAGATGGCGGCGCCAGCGCCGGCGCCAGCGGCCGTGGCGGTGGCGGGCAGTCGGCGCCCTCGCACGACGGACTGGTGGTGGTGGATCTGGACAGGTACGACCGGCTGGGGGCGGGAAGCCCCGGAACCGGCGCCGGCGCCAGTGTCGGATGGAAGCCAAGGGGGCCCCTTGGTGGATGGGAGCCAGCTTGAAATGCGCTCACCCCGAAGTTCACCCCTTGAATTTCATGGATGGCGCTCAATGCATACCAATCTAAAGCGCTTATATTTGAGCTCCCTATGTGCGGTCTCCCTATTAGCCGCATTTTCATGACTCTGTTCCGGTACATGACGGTGAAGTAATTGCAGCTGCAGTCACACACGTGTGCGGTCGCAAAGTCGGTCGGACCCCAGCAGAACGAATATGCCTATCAATTTCCTTTATCACCCCTTCCCACACACACAATCACACACAAGCCGCCCGCACAGCCGCGACTCTCCATTACGGGGACACAATGTCTTTGCTTCTGCTTTATCGCATGTCGCCCCTCTTTTCTATATACACGTCCCCGGCCTGTCGGCAATGCGCAGCCAACGGCCTCACTCGTCCGCGTGCGCAATTAGGGTCCTCGCAAGTCGTGTCTCTCGGTTTATTTTAACACAATCACGCGGATCGGACAGGTCTGTTGTCTGAACGCACTCACGCACTCTTTCCGCTCGGCCCCGCCCGCAGGGACTGGGTGTCTCACTGCGACGACCTGCGGCCCTGCCTGGAGCACCCCGCGGCGGCGCAGCTGCTGAGCTGCCTGGGGGCGCTACGGCCGTCGGGAAATGGGCACCAGCGGTCGGATGCGGGTGCGGGTGGTGGTTGTGGCGACGCGCTGCCCGGCCGACGGGTCGGCAGCGCCCACACGCTTGGGATGTTCGGGGGCCGGTTCAGTGGCGGCCGTCGGGGCGGCAGCAGCACCATGCTGGGCGGGTCGGCTGTGCCGGAGTTCGATCCATGGATGCCGTACGTGCGTACGGCAGCTCTGAGAGGTGAGCTGGAGCGCGGAGCGGGCGTGTGCGCGGGAGAGAGTGTAGGTGTGCTTGTTTGTGTGTGTTTCGATAGGAGACCCGCCCGACCCAAACCCAGCACTAATATACTTGAGTATGTGTCACGTACCTGCCCAAGCCTGACGCTGGTCAAGGGCTGCAGAAGGACTACGGAGCCGTGAGACAGAAACCGGTGACGGTTATGACGGTTGAATCAGTTTATTACCCTCGTCAGCGCCAAGACGACGATCCCCGCAGGTCCTTGCATGCTGCGGAGAGGCCACGTGTTTAACAAGAAGCCCACCCATAGCCGAGGCCATGTGTGTGCGTGTATGTGGCTGTATGTGGGCTGCAGGTTGGAGCCCAACCCACGACGCGCTGGTCCGGCGGCTCTTCCTGCGCCTCTTCTCGACCTTGCTGAGGGTGAGGCGGGTTGAGGCGGGTTGAGGCGGGATGCAGTGGGGTCAGGAGAGGTGAGGAGGCTGAGGCGAGGTGAGGCGAGGTGAGGAGAGGTGAGGAGGCTGAGGAGAGTGAGGCGGGGTGAGGAGGGGTGAGGAGGGTGCGGAGGGTGAGGAGGGGTGAGGAGGCTGAGGAGAGGTGAGGAGCGGTCCTCCCGCCCGACCGCCGGCTTGCCCCTAGCACAGTAGCACTCACCCTCGCGGTCGCGGTCGCCACTTATCCTCCTTGTTGTTTGCGCCATGTTGTCGTTCCCAGGGCTACCACCAGCACCTACCTGCCACGGCGGCTGCGGCGACGACGGAGGCCGCGGACGACCGCGGCCCGGCGGACCCGTCCGTGGCGCCTGGCTTCCCGCGGCTCTCTCCCTCTGCACCGCCCTTCCGGTCGGAGACCTTCCTGCAGGGGCACTGCAAGGCCCTGGGGTAAGGATTGGGGTGAGGATCGGGGTTGGGGGAAGTTGACCCGGATGGGAAGGGGTCGGCGCGGATGGGGCATGCGTCGAGGGCACTGGGCCGCATTACAAACAGATGGAGGGGGCCCGACCCAGATCGGAACCTCGCGAAGGGTGAAGCCGCTGCTGCGCTGGACGTATTAGAGCCATCGTGTGTTTCGTTTCTTGACAAGAAATGGCCCCTTAGCCTTGCAATGCAACGGGCCGGTGACGAAGCCTAGGCATGTCCGGTGAAACCTGGGCATTCTGACGGAGTCCTGAGCTCCCAGACTGTTGGCCGTGATGATTTCGAAGGCATGGCGACAGCGCCGCCTGACACCCACTCGCCCGTCCGCCGCCGCCAAATGCTTGCCGTGTGTTTGCGTTTTGCAAAGGAACCCACCCACCCGACCCAACCCGTACGCGCGTGTGTGTGTGTGTGTGTGTGTATGCGTTCCGCCGGCTCGGTGCCTGTTCTCCGCCGCCGCCAGGCCTCATGCCCGGCCCCTCGCCGCGCAGCTGGTGCAGACGCAGGGCTTCTTCGTGCTGGTCGATGAGTACGGCAGCCGGGACCCGTACGAATGGTACCGTACAGCAAGTACGGCGTACAGGTCAGCAGGCTTCGCGTATGCGGTTGCGACGCGCGCGCCCCCGAGTTGCCGCGCTTGGGTGCTTGCTAGTTCCATGCTTTGCAGTTGTTGTTGTTGTTGTTGTTGTTGTTGTTGTTGTTGGTTGAGGAATGTGCTGAGGACGTTGTTTGAGGAATGCACGAAGGCTGTGATGTGATGTGATGTGCGGTGCGGGGGTGTACGTGTTGACAGGCGTGAGCTGGCGGAGCTGCTGGGGGACGACGAAGGGGAGGACGGCAGCGGCAGCAGGCAGGGCGCCGCCGCCGCCGCCACCGACGAATCGGCTGCGGCGGCGACTGCGGCGGCGGCCGGGACGGCAGCAGCGGAGCTGTCCGAACCGAACACCATCTTTTTAATTGGCACGCCGTCTCGTGACGACACTTCAACGTCGGACGCTTCAACTTCGGATGCGAGGGCGGCGGCGGCGCCGCCGCCGCCGCGAGTCGTATCCTACTGCAGGCCGTGCCCGCTGTTGCGACGACGCAAGGCGCCCGCTTACAGGTGAATACGGCGGGGCCGGTGGGAGGCATCCGACAGCTTCTGTAAAACGGCGGGGAAGGCGCCGGAAGGCGTCCGACAGCCTCTGTTCCCGGGCGTCCATCACATCAAAGGACTGGGAGAAGACGATGGCTTTGATGGGCGCAGGGGTCCTGGTGTGCTGCTTTTTTTATAATCCCAGACCCTCCCGACCTCCAGCAAAGTACGAGTACCGTACAATTACGGCAGTGCTGTGCAGTCTGAGCGTTGCCGGCTCTAGTCGTCGTCCCGCAAGGCCCAACACGAGCCTGTTATACGGGCTTTCTTAGGTTGGGTGCGGATAGAGACCCAGGTCGAGCTGATCGAGCCAGGCTTTGGCCACGGTGCCTTATCCGTGTCGTACGGTATCGTACAGTACGGTACGGCGAATCTTTGGCCGTAGATACCGACTCGTGCGCACTTCTTACGTCGCATGGGTAGGTCGGTGCCCTAGAGGTTTATACGAGCAGGTCTCTGCGCCTGGCTCACCTCTTCCACCCCGCTGTGTCCCTTGCAGGAGCTTCCCGTCGCTTCACGTCAGTGACCAGCCGTATGCCGACATTTGCGGCGGCAGCGACGGCAGCGGCGCCGTCGCCGGCGCCGCGACCCATGGGTCAGTGCTGTGGCAGGGCTGGCAGATCCACGTGATGGGGCCATCCTTGGCCAGGTTCAGTGGCGGCGGCGACGGTGGGCGGCCTTCCTGCAGTGAAGCTGGCGGCGGCGGCGGCGACGGCGGCGGCGGTGTGACGGGGCTGTCTCGGAAGCGGCCGCTGCACGGCAGCCGCCGCAACCGCTCCCTGAGCGGCAGCATCAGCGGTGACATGGTGGGCGATGGGTGGCGGGCGGCTCCGGGGCGCCCCGGGCGGGCGGGCGCCAGGCATCCGTACTACGGCAATGGACCGTTTGGGGGAAGGGTTGTGACAGGGCATGCCATGCACCCGTGTGTTGGCTCTCCCACTCTATTTCACTTGTCCTGGTTTGGACTTCTCCTGGCAGAGAGTTGCGGGGGCATGTCTGCACGGCGCCTGCCCGCGGGCAAGGCCAGGGCACACGACGGGAGGCGGGAGTTTGGGCGCTGCGCTGCTTCGGTTTGTGCTGCTTCGGTTTGTGCTGCTTCGGTTTGTGCTGCTTCGGTTTGTGCTGCTTCGGTTTGTGCTGCTTCGGTTTGTGCTGCTTCGGTTTATGCTGCGTCGGTTTTGCTGCTTCGGTTTGTGCTGCTTCGGTTTGTGCTGCTTCGGTTTGTGCTGCTTCGGTTTGTGCTGCTTCGGTTTATGCTGCGTCGGTTTTGCTGCTTCCTTATCCGGGGCAGGGGGGATCAGCTGGTCAGCTGGTTCGTGGCTGGCCAGGTCCGCTTCGCCGACTGGTGCCCCCTCCGCCACCCGACTGTCCTCCTTCCCTCCTCCCGCCTCTCCCGCCTAATTCCGGATTCGGATTCGGATGCAAATTCGGACCCGGATCTCGGATCCCGGCACTGATCCGGATCCGATCCGGGAACCGACGCGACGGGCCCTCCAGGCCACCGCACTGGCATCAGAGCTGGCGCGGCCCCGCCACCGCATCTCATCCTGCGACGTTCCCACGTCCCACGGCGGCGCCGCCGCCGCCGCCGCTGTCGCCACCGCCGCGCCGTCCGCCGCCACGCGGTCCACCGCCGGAGGCGGCGGCAGCGGCGGCGCCGCCGCCGCCATGTCCGCATCTTCCCCCGCGCTCAGCGACCTGCCGCACATCCACGCCGACGGTCACGCCCACGTCGGGTCTCCGACCCATGGGCATGTCGCCGTACGTGGCCGTACACACGCGCGACGCTCCGCCGCCGCCACCGTCGCCGCCGAGGCCGCCTCCATCACCGCCTCCTTCTCCAGCACCCTCACCTCCATCTCGCACTCGCTGCGAGTCGTGGGCCGCAAGGCCGCAGTGACGGCGCTGGCATCGCCGGCGGCGGCGGCGGCGGCCGCCGCCGCCGCCGCGGCGGCAGCTGCCAACGCAGCGTCATCAGCGTCAGCAGCAGCAGCTGCTGCTGCTGCTGCTCCCCCCTCTGGGCATTCTGGACAAAGCTCCGGTGGCCAAGGTCACGGGCATGTTCATGGGCATGGGCATGCTCACAAAGTTGGCGGCGGGGTAGGCGGTGGAATTGGTGTTGGAGCCGGAGGTGGAGGTGCGGGTGCGGGTCATTACGGCTGCGGCGTCCCCGCCAGTCAGTTGGCCGGCTATGTGGCGGAGCAGGAGCTCCTGCGCGAGCAGATCGCGGCGCTGCTGCGGCTGCTCAGCTGGGGCGACGGGCCGGCGCCGCCAGCGGCGGCGGCGGCGGCACTCGGTGTGCGGCCGGCGGCGGCCGCCGCCGCCGCCGCCGCAGCAGCACCCCGGCCCGGTGCTGCTGCAGCAGCAGCAGCAGCAGCAGCAGCAGCAGCAGCAGCAGCAGCAGCAGCAGCAGCGTCGTACGGCGGACTGCTGCCCGATGAGACGGAGGTGGATCGTGTACGGACGCTGCTGTGCATGCAGGTGTGGGTCGGTTCGTGAGGGTTCGGCAGGAGGAGAAGAAAAAACAAAGCCACGGACGAACATGTGTATGGGTATGGGTGCGGGCGCGGGGCGTGAAGACCCAGATGTCCGGCCGACCCGCGGGTCAGGACAGACACGTTGCTTTGCGTGGGAATCTTCTTGCATCAAGCTCCACTGACCTGGTGTGTGATCTGAATTGAAACTCGACCGACGGACCCGCGGGTCACTTGGGCTGTGCAGGACGGCGGCAATGGAGCGTTCCTCGTGGGACGGCTGCGGGAGGAGGTCGCCGCGTCGGCGGCGTCGCAGGGCGCGGCTAGCGCCGCTGCCGCCGCCGCCGCCGCCGCCACCTCGCGCGGCGCCGCGCACTCGCACTCCCACGCGCCGCCGCTCAGCACCCCAAATGACGGTCGTGCCGTACATCCCGCCGCGTTCGACGTGCTGGCCGACGCCTTCGACGCGCTCGTCACGGCTGCCGTACACCACCAGGACTTTGGCGTGCTGGCGGACACTCTGGAGCTCTCCATGAAGCTGCACATAGTCATGGGTGGGTGTGCTGGGTCACCTCAATACGGTAAGGGGGTTAAGTCTGGTTTTGATTTGGCTGCCGTGAAGAGCAGTCAATCAGGCCTGCCAGTGCAGGCGGCCTGCCCTGCAGGTCAGGTCAGGTCGCTCAATACGCGCTGTCGTACTTGTCGTACTTGCTTGCGATGCGGGGAAGGGTTGCGCGGCAAGCCCTGATGCCGCCCTTGGTAGGACGCCGACCCCACAGCCCACACACTGTTGCGCGGTGGTGAACACTATCACTGTTGCGCCGGGTGTGCAGCGACCAAACCTCTAAACCTTCGTTGAGGACGGGGTGGCTTCAGAGGGACATACACCGCATGACGCGATAGTGTGCGCCTGGCCGTCCACAACACGGCTCCAAAAGGCCTCGCGGCCTCTAGATGTGTTCCCCCCGGTCCTGTCTATGTCTACCAATTTCCTATATCCCTCCCAAACCTTCCTTTCGAGCCTCCTGCTCAAAGCCTTCCTCTCAAAACCTCCCATTGCGACAGGGCCCGGCCCCAAGATCCGGTTGCTGCACTTGCTGTCCCGCAACCCCTACCTCTACACCCGCGCCGTGTGGGCGGGAATGTTCTCCCACGCGCTGAGGTCGCTGGCGGTGGAGGCGGCGGCGACGGCGCCGTCGGACGGGGGCGCCGCCGCAGTGGCGGCGGCGGCGGAGGTCGCGGCGGCGGCGGCGGCGACGCAGGCACCCGTCCATGGCGTCGCGGCGGCGACGCACTGCACCGACGGCGGTGCGGGCGGCGGACGCACCGTCGGCGCCGTCGGGGCCTCGTCAGCGCTGACGGCGGCGGAGGCGCTACGGCGGCAGCGAGTGCTGCTGCGGGTGCGTCGCATCGGTCGGTTGGGCGGTCGCGTCGGTCGGTCACGTCGCGTCTTGTCGTGTCGTGTCGCGTCGCGTTGCGGCGGTTGTGGCGGTTGTTTGGCCGGCCGCGCGTGGCCATTGCCCGAACGGTTGTACGACTGTGTGAAGTGAAGAGTTAGATGGGGCTGCCCGGATGGCGCAATGGCCACAGGTTGGTGCGCGCGCGTTTCTTCCCCCCGGACCGCCCATCACCCATCCCACGCTTGACCTTGCTACTGCCCTCATAGGCATGTCCAACCCATACCTGTTACCTCCGTCCGAATCCACAATTGGGCAGTCCCTTGGGGGCCCCTCTTTTTGTCTATAAAGACAGCGAAACCACAAAAGTGCAACAAACCGATAACCGCCGATGTAGACATTGACGAAGACGTCGAAGCGTTGACTCCGACGAAATAAGTAGAAGCTGACATGTTGACTGAGATAGTGGACGGCTTATGAGACACCGTAGTAGGGCTCCGAGAAGAGTTGTAACGGCCGAACCCAAAGAGCAAAGACTGCTACCTAGCCGACCCGCGGCCAGTAATTCCTATAGGCTAATGTCGGGGCAAGGCAGGGGTTCATGCTTAAACGACGCGTGCGATGCGACACAGCAAGCAGGGTGCCCGACACTAGTGAACCGCCCTGCTATTGATGTGCGTACGATGCAAATGTAGACTGACCTGGGAGAAAGGGACGCACCAAAGCGACGAGCACACGCACAAGCACAAAGACAACAGTGTTAGTACAGTCAGTAACCGGCGAGGCAACTGGGCGCCCCTCCCCCCCGGGGCCCCTGCCCCGCGTCTTTGTTGTCGGAGTCGTCATGCTGGGGTCGTCCAGGAGTTTCTCGATTCCACGCTCGCGCCAGGCTCCGTAGATCCAGGTCTAGATCCAAATCTAGATCCAGGCCTAGATCCAAACCCGTTTAAAGCCCCACTGACCCCTCCAGCGAGCTCTCCTCCACGGGCTCCTCCACGGACCCCTCCCTCCCTCTCCCCACCCACAGGGCCTCTGGTCCCGGCTGGTGTCCCAGACCCGCTGGCTGATGCACCTGGGGGTGCTGGAGGAGGCGGGCTGGGGGCTGCTGGCGGGGCTGCTGGCGGCCTCGGGGGTGGCTGCGCTGCCGGCCGCCAAGGAAGGTGGGCGTCCCATGGGGTGGAAGGGGCAGTGGGATTGATGCGGCCAATGGGGGTTGAAAAGAAAAACAGCCCAGACGCACCCAGCCCGGCGTCCAGGGGTGGAAGGGGCAGGGTCAGCCCGCCGGCATCGTCTAGGTCGGGTTCCGGAGCGTGCGCGGACGAACGGTGTTACGGGGATTGCCTCGCGATGTTGCGAAGTTTATTTTGGGGGGGCTCTAGGGTTGACGGCTTGATCTCCGTCGCAGCGCCTCCCTCCCTCGGGTCGGGGCCCCCTTGATGCTCCGGTTTCTGTTTGACCCCTCGATGCCCCGCGCCCCTCCTCCGCGCTGCCAGGCGACCTGCTGCACCACATAATGCTCAGCGTCCGCAGCGCGCTGCGGTACGCGCGCTCCGAAGCCTTCCCGCCGCACCACCGCCGTCGGATGCTACAGCCGGGCTGCTGCGACTGGCAGCTACAGCCCACCAGCCCGCCGCACCGTTGGCCAGTGTCCGGTGGCGGCGTTGCCGCCACAGCTGCCGCAGCCGCGGGGTTTCGCTGTGTTTCCGCGCCGTCGTCACCGACCCGTGGGACGGTGACGCCGCCGCCGCAGCAGCAGCTGTCGGCGCCGCTGCGATCGCCCGAACGGTTCCAAATGAGCCGGACACCGCCTCAGCCGCCGCAGTCACCGGCGCCGCCGCCAATGCTGCACCAACATCCCTCGTCGCCTGTTGCGTTCACGCCAGAAGGCCGGCGGGGCTGCAGCGACGGCGGCGACGCCGCCGTTGTCGTACGTGCGACCGCCGCCGCATCGGCCGGCAAGGGATTACGGGCGTCAACTTCAGCGCTCGATGCCTACGTGCCGCGGGCCGTTGAGGACGGCGGCGGCGGCGGCGGCCGCAGATCTCTGGTCGCCGCGCTGACGCCGGGTGCTGTGCCGGCCGGGAAAGGGTTCCGGGCGTCTGCCAGCTCGATTTCTGATGCCGTACGATTGTACGGCGGTGACAGCCCGGTCTTCAAGCGCCTGCGGGATATGACCAGCGCCGCCGGCGGTCCCATCAGCCCCAGCTTCGCTGCTGCCGGTGGCACCAAACGTTGCGGAGCCGGCGGCGGCGGCGGCGGTGCCGCCAGCATCGGTGGCAGTACGGCCGGCGGGTGGTCGTACAGCGTGCAGTACGAGCGGCAGGTGGCGAGTGTGGCGGGCCCCAGCGCGGCGGCTCCGGTTCCTTCGCCGAGTCGCAGCCCGTTGGGCAGTCATGGGGGAGGCGGCGCGAGTCTGCCTCGACGGGGCCAGCAGCAGCAGCACCGGCAGCACCAGCATAAGCACCAGCATCAGGACGACTCTGGGGCAGAGGCCCCGAGATGCCGCCGCCAGTTGCCTTGGGCGGAGGTAAGGTGATGACTTGATGAATGGGGAGCCGACGACGAAGGCTGCAGGCCGACGCGGTGTCGCGGGCAGGAGGAGGGGGGAGGCGGAAGGAGGAGTGCCGCAGAGAAGCGGGAAGGGAGAAGGGCGCCCCCCTGGAGTGACCCTGATGCATGCCGTGCCATCGTACTTCACCTCCACGCCACCTCCACGCCACATCACCCCCACCTTCACCCTCTTGTGCCCCATTTCTGGTCCACCTCCACCCCACTTGTACTCCACGTCGGCTCGCACCGTCATAACGCGCCCAATGTATCCCAGCCCCAGCCCTACTCTGGCAGCAGCGCAGTTTGAATATGTCCATCAATTTCCTACACCCCACCTCCACCTCCACCTCCACCCTACCCCTCCCGCGGCAGGCAGGCCGCCCCGTGTCCGAGGTCCCTCTGGGCTGCGGCCGCCCCGTCGTGGCTCTGGCGGCCGCCTCCGGGGCGGTGCTGGCGGCCCCCCAGGAGCCCCACTGCTACATCCTCAGCTGCTCGGAGGTGAGGGTGCGGGTGGAGTGATGGAGTACGGTATCCCTCCCCCTCCCTCCCCCTCCCTCCCCCTCCCTCCCCCTCCCTCCCCCTCCCTCCCCCTCCCTCCCCCTCCCTCCCCCTCCCTCCCCCTCCCTCCCCCTCCCTCCCCCTCCCTCCCCCTCCCTCCCCCTCCCTCCCCCTCCCTCCCCTCCCTCCCCCTCCCTCCCCCTCCCCCTCCCTCCCTCATCGTCGCTGGAGACCCCGGCACTGGCCCGCGCGGCTCCTCCCGGTTGGGTGCACACCGTCACGCACCGCCGTCTGAATGCATCAACCCAACACGCCCATTCTCGTGACCCTCTATCCTCCTCCCTTACACCTGACCCACCTGACCCACCTCCCCCCCATTTCTTTTTTCAATTACCCCCCCCCCCACACACACACACACACATACACACAGACCGGCGCCCTCCGGGTGGCCGCCCGGCTGCCTCTGGCCCATTTGGACGCCGCCTTCGCGGACCGTCTGGCGCTATCGCCGGACGGCCGGACCGCCGCCATCTCAGTCGCACCGCTGCCGCCGCAGCCGCAGCCGCCGAGGCCGCGGCCTGGGTCGCAGCCGCCGCCAACCAGCCCGCAGCCGCAGCCGCCGCAACGCCAGGACGGCGGAGATGCCGCCGGCGGGGGCCCTCCGGGTGTTGCGGACGTGGCGGGTGGTGCCGGTGGGGCCCGGGCGCTGGCGCTGGTGGATGTGGCGGCGGGGCGGATTGTCCGCGAGCTCAGACCGGGTGCGAGCGGGGACCACTGGGGGACGGAGAGGGAGGAGGAGGGATGTAGGCACAGCGTGTTAACGGCACGGGCTCGGAGGGGCCCGACACGAAGCGTGCACGCCGTGCACGGCATCGTGGCGCGGATCGTACGGCATAGCACGCACATCATTGTGGTGTGTTGAGTCCGAATGCCCACAGGCAGCGGCGGAACCGCACCGAGCCCGCATCTGTCAGACCTGGCCGAACCCCCACACGCATATACACACACACGGTTCTGGGTGGGCTTCTTATTAGACACACACACACACACACACACACACACACAAGGGCAAATTATTGGGCGCTACTCGGCCCCTCGCATATCACGCTCACCCGTTCTGCCTGCCTAAGACACACACACACACACACACACACACACACACACACACACACACACACACACACACACACACACACACACTCGTCCGCGTGCGCAATTAGGGTCCTCGCAAGTCGTGTCTCTCGGTTTATTTTAACACACACACGTCCGCCCAACGCCCACCCCCGCATCGCCCCATTCCCTCGCTTCCCCAAACCTCCCCCGCCTGCTGCGCCGCCCTCCTCTCCCCCGCCCCCGCCCCCCTCCCCGCCGCAGCCACCCGCAGCCGCATCACCGCCCTGGCCCTCAGCCCCACCGCCAACCTGCTCGTCAGCGGGTGCGCTGCCTCCTGGGCGCGACTGTGGGACGTGCGCCTGGCCGCCGGCGGCGGTGGCGGCGGCGGCGGCGGCGCAGGCCGTTGCGCGCCCGTGGCCTCCCTCGCCACCCGGCAGGGCGGTGTGTGCTCTCTGCTGCTGGACAGCGGTCGGCTGCGGCTGTACACCGGCGGCCGCGACGGCACCGCGGCGGAGTGGGACCTGCGCAAGGTACGGCACCGTACGGTCATGTACACCACGACGCGACGCGGTCTGTGCGGCATGCCAAGGCATTTTGCCGGTGTGATGCGTGGGGAAATTTCCCCTCCTCAGCCCTGCTGATCAAGCGTTCAAGTGTTAGTGTCTATTGGTTGGCGGTCTGACCGCCCCGACCCGACCTGAAACGAGCGCACACACACCCTGCCTCGCGGCGCAGTTTGTTTGTTTTACACCCTGCCTGCCTGCCTACCTGCCTAAGAACACACCTTGCCTGCCTGCCTGCCTGCCTCCCCCGCCCGCCCGCCCGTCCGCAGCCCAGCTGCCCCGTCGTGGTGTACGGCGGCCACAGCGGTTGGGTGACCTGCCTGGAGCTCCTCCCAGCCGAGGATGTCGCCGGCGCCGGCAGCAGCGGCGGCAGCGCCGGTGGCAGCGCCGGCGCCGTCTCTGTCTCCGCAGTGCGGGACCTCCCCGCTGCAATCGTCTCACCTGCTGCAGCTGCTGCTGTTGCTGATGCCGTACGGCTCTCCGGCGGCGTTAGCACCTCCGAGGCGCTGACGGCGCTTTCCACCCTCGAGCCGCCGTCGCGGGCGCCGCCGTACCTTCTGACCGGCGGCACAGACTGGACGGTGCGGGTGTGGGGCAGCAGCCCCCAGGGTGCCGCCAGCGGAGGGAGCGGTGGGAGCGGAGGCGGCGCATTCGTCGCCGCCGCTGCTGCTTCTGCTGCTGCTGCTGCTGCTGCCGCGGCGGCAGTGGCGGAAACGGTTGACCCGCCGTCGTTGCTATCACCGCCAAGCCGTGGGACGCCGGGCATCGGCGGCGGTGGTGGTGCGTGGGGCAGCGGTGGGGGCAGCAGCAACAACAACAGCAGTGGCGGGGCCGGGGGCCAGTCAATGCGCGCTCCGGAACCGGTCTGCTCTTCCTCCTACCCCCAGTGTGCCGCCAACGCGCTCACCACAGCCGCCGCCGCGCCGCCTCCGCCGCTCCCTGCCTGGCCCCTGGCCCGCCACTGCCGGCAGCCCTCCGCCGTCCTCGTGGGCCATCCAGGCGCCGTCACAGCGCTGCATGTCGGGCAGCAGCACCACCACCACCACCACCACCACTCCTCCTCCTCCTCCTCCTCCTCCTCGGCGACGATCTACACGGGCGCGCAGGACGGCAGCCTGGGGGTCTGGTCGCCCGACGGCCGGTGCCGCCACCTGCTGCCCTGCCACCGCGGCCCCGTCACGCTCCTCACGGCCCTCGCCCCGCCCGTGCCGCCGCCGCGGTGGCCTCCGTCCTCCCCCGCCCCGGAGTACCTCCCTGGAGCCGCCGCCCGCCTCTCGCATGATCGGCGCACCGGGCATCACTTGTCTACCGACGGTGGTCAGAAGTTTGGCGATGGCGATGATGCGGGTCTTGATGTCGGTGCAGATAAGGCCGGTACGGCGCTTGTCACTTGTACGGCACGGTCGACGTACGGCACAGTCGACGAGCCGTACATACTGACGTCGGGCGGGGACGGCGCCGCGGGTCTGTGGGCGCCGACCCGCGGGTCGCTGGGCTACTCGCCGCTGCTGGCGCGCAACGACGCCTGCGCGCTGGCGCGGGTGGCGGCGTGGGACGCGGCGCGGGGGGTGCTGGTGCGGGGGGACGAGCGGGGCGTGGTGCGGGCCTGGGTCCCGGGGGCTGGCGGAAACTGAAGGGAGGGCTGCGGAGCGCGCCGAGCGGGCGGCGGAGGCACGGACTGAATCAGGTTGTACACTCGGGCGTGTTGGCGCGGCTTCACTGATGGGGGCCAACACCCCCGACTGCTGCGGCCTACCCTTTGCAAGGCTGGGCCCGATGGTCGTACCGTATCTTTTATGGTCGTACCGTATCTTACCGCACCGTGGCCTGGGTGGCGGCGGCGAGGAGGTGGCGGCGTCAGCCCACAGCGCGCACAGGAGGCGGGAGGGGGTGGGTCGCGCGGGCGTGTGAAAAGCCAGACGACGCCTCGAGAGGTGTTTCGAGGTGATGGTGAGCAGGTGAGGGCGGGGGCGGGGGCATCGCGCGCCGTGTGTGTGTGTGTGTGGGTGTGGGTGTGCGCCATCCGGAAGTGTGTGGGGCAGCGATCCCAGCCGAGCGACAATGAATGGGCCCCCCATCCAAAAACAGATGTCGTTGGGTGCCCAGTCAGCCTCGCGGTAAGGGTGATAGGGTGGAGGGTGATGGAGACGGACGGTGTACATAGTGGGGTGATGGGTGGCTGGTATTGTCAGGGTTGGGTACGATCCGCGCAGGTTGGTTGGACGTAACATACTGTCCTGCGTGCAGGGCATATGATGAAACTAATAATCGAAGAGAAGCAAGAGGGGCGGCGCGGGGGACGGCGCCCTGGAAACGCTGCGAGGCTGTTGCAGACATGACACGGGGTGCATGCGTTGTTGTGGTGCTGCGTTCGGTGGGGTTGGATTGGGATGGGGACTTGAGGGGGGCGAGTGGATAGGAAATGAGGCGGGGAGGGGACCGCAGCGGAGGTTTGGTGGCGGTTCGTGGACGGGGCGCCGTATGGTTGGTCTAGAGTTTCACACTATTCTATCTATCCTGAAATCGTAAGCAGGGTTTATTTCTATCTAATCATAGAATCTATAGCAGGCAGCAAGCTCTTTCACCCAACCTACTGGTGAATCGCCGCATGAAGAGTAGAGGAGGTGGTGCCGCTGTGGGGGACAGACTGCGGTTCTGACGGCATGGGCTTAAGGCGGACGGGCGGGCTGTGCGCTGCCTGGACGGGTGGCGTACTCGACTCTCCGGCGCTGCTGTCAAGGCATCGGGGGCTTTCACCGCTCTATCCAGGCCACGTTTACGGCATCCAGGTCACTGCGTACCAAAAGTGGATGCTTACGGACTCCGTCCATCCTTCCCCACTTTCCTGTCAACAAGATTGCTCGGAGATGCAGAGCACGACGCGGCCGAATGGGCCCCAAAACGTGCATCGAATTTGCACTATTAGCGAGCCGGATGGGGAGGGGTGTGCAGGGCTCGCATGTATGTACCAAACCTGCCCAGTGCCCGCCCGCCTGACTGGCTGGTGCGATTCGCAATCGTCCGCTGCTCTGTCGGGCTTCATCCCCCACCGTCATCGCCCAGCCGCAGGTTTCCACACGCGGCGACGCACCACACCGCACCACACCACACTGCGGCTTGACACATCAAAATCGTCACATTACGTAAAACTACAAACACACACAGCCTCGATAACCTAAAACCCACACATCAACACAGGCGTTTTGCTCGCAGATGGGTTCACTCTGATCAGCTTCGCGCGCCTCACACGTACGCACTCACAGCCTCGCGGCGTGTGTCTTCCGCCGACCCGCACCCGCACCAGCACCCGGCAGACGCGACAACGTCCAGCTCCGCCGAACTCCGACCGCCTGCCCGCATGTGCGCTGACCTACGCTGCTGCTGGTCGTCGTCCTGCGACCACAGCCTTGCTACGTACCTCGCCAACTGTTCTATGGCCTAGGGCAGGGGAAGTTGTGTGGCATACGGGCATATCCGGGCGGGCCTTGCGATGCTCCTTGCATTTCACGCCGCATTTCCTTCTCTGCCTGCCTTCGAACGCACACAAACACACAACACACGACACACGAGCGCGCGCGCTGCATTGCATGGAGACCGCCCCACGCGCACGGCATGGGTACGGCAAAACCCCCTGCAGGCATCCGGGGGGGTCTGCGCCCCTCTACGTACGCTCGACACGTACGGCGACCCCCCAAAACCCCCCAAACCCTAAAAAACATTCTGGGGGGGAATACAAGTTCAGACCGCCGGACAGAGTACCGTACCCGGTGTGCGCACCATGCAATCCCGTGAACATGGATTCAGAGGGCGCATGAATCCGAGCGAAGAACACATGCGGTATGCGCACCTGGGGAGGGCACGTGCAGGCGGTGGATGGTATCCGCCGGTGCTGCCGCGCGCGCAGTGCGGGTTTCTGTGGCGTCCTTTGTGGGCTGGCTCCTGGCCGAGGCCGGGCCAAGCTATGTATGTGCTATTGGACGGTTCGACGACGGTTCGCGGAACACCTTCTGCACCTCCTGCCCGACGCAAAGCAGCCCTGAAACCCACCCCAACCCACGCCCCCGACACCCTCCACCAAACATATCCCCCCGCCCAGAGCCGACCTCCCCTCCCCACTACCGCAATACCCGACATGCTCTAGGAACGCAGCCCTAGCCCCCGACACCACGGCTTACCAGGATGGAGCTAACGCGCCGCTGCGCAGCACACCGCACGGCAGCACACGACACGACCCGCGCCGCACAGCAGCGGAAGGAGGTGGAAGGGTCGACGCTGACTTGTGGGCTGACGTCTTTCGTGCGAACAGGGGTTTGCCATCCCTGCCATCGAGGCGGCCGCGTGACGCCACCGCTCCCTGCCCGGCATCGCAGACACACAGTCCCATCTCCCCGCTGCCCCGCCCTCCTCCCCCTCCTGCGAAGGGCTGCCCCTCCCCCTGCTGCGAAGGGCTGCCCCTCCCCCTCCTGCGAAGGGCTGCCCCTCCCCCTCCTGCGAAGGGCTGCTCCTCCCCCTCCTGCGAAGGGCTGCCCCTCCCCCTCCTGCGAAGGCTGCCCCTTCCCCTCCTGCGAAGGGCTGCCCCTCCCCCTCCTGCGAAGGGCTGCCCCTCCCCCTCCTGCGAAGGGCTGCCCCGCCTGCTACACATCCTGCCACACGTCCGAAAACCACCACCGCTCGAGGAAGGCTTCGATCGCCAACACATACCGTGCACAGCTGCACACCAACAACCAAGCACCAACGAACAAACGTGCGCTTCATCTGCAGTGCCTCGATCGCATTCAACGTCTCAGACGTTCCAACGAACGCCGTCGTTGCCGTCCTGATTCCCGAGGCCATGCCCCACCGCACGGCCGCAGTGCCGCGTGTGCTCAGCAGGGAAACCCGCCCGGCCCATTGCCCCCATCACGTCACACATGTCATCACCTACCACAGATACCTGCAAAGCGAGAACGCAACAAAACAGCCCATAGAGCAACGGACAGTGAGTGCATGTGCTTGTGTGTTTGTATGTGTGCTTAGTGAAACCAGGGACCGGGAGCATGTGTGTGTGTGTGTATATAAAAGAAAACTGAGCCGCGTGCATGTGTTTTTGTGCATATGTGCGTGTGTGTCTCCACCTCGCCAACCAGGCGTCCCCTGCGACTCCCGAGGGACTGTTACGGATCCCATCCAACGCCTCTTGCACGGGTCCCCTCCCAGCTCTTGATGCTCCCGAATGCGCTGATGAACCCTAGGGTTCTGCGTCTGGGGTTCTGTGTCTCGATCGTTAAACCGTTCAAAACCCAAACCCGAACCCATCACGGCGCGCCGGCAGAGGAACCAACCGCCGAAGCTCCCACGACGACCGGTCCCGCAAGCCCGCCAGTACCCCACCGGCATGCATCGCCGCCAGGTCTGTCTGTATCCACCGCCCGGGTCTGTGTCCGCAGCTGGGATCCACGATCCAGGGAACCCGCACCCGCAGCACGGCACGGCAAAGCACAGCACGGCACGACACGGTCTAAGGTGTGGCTCTCTAGTCCACTCACTCACCGCCATCGCGTCAACGTCGCTCTCCAAAATGCCGCCCATCCAGCTGCACGCGCAATTCTTAAGGACGATAGCAGCCGGAGGCCCGGATGCTCCTAGAGATCCGCAGCAGCACGAGGAAGGGGGTTGGGACGGTCGATCCGGCCAGGCAGCGGCCGGGCAACCGCCAGGGCAGACCGGCCCCAGGCTTGCTCCCATCCCACATCCCACTCGTCGTCGACGCCGCGCCCCTCTTCTCCCTCACTCCCTCCCTCGCCCCTCCGCGGACGCTGCCCCCGCCCCGCAGCACTTGGAAAATTCGGACAGCGGGCCCACCCTGGGACAGGCAGCCCACCTACAACTGCTCCCAAAGCCTCCGGTGGCCCCGCGGACGCTCCGAAACCCTTTAGCTGCATCCCCGACAAGTCCCCCCTAGGGCCCCCGACAAGTCCCCCTAGGGCCCCCGACACGTGCTTTTCTATTCCAGAAGATCGGTCCCAACCCCAGGGGCAGCCCACTCCTAACCCCCTGTTACTCTCCGGTGGGGCCCCCCCGCCGACGCTCCGAAACCCTTGAAGCTCTCAGTCCTTAAACACGTCCCCCTGGAGTTCCGTTAATTGGTGCCCACCCCAGGGGCGGCCTGCGACCCCCCCTGCGCCTTGCGGCTCTCCGGTGGCCCCACCGACGCCACCGTAACCCCCTCAGCTGCCGCGTCATCATTCTGCTCTGAAGCGTCGTCATCATCATCAGGGGCAAGCCCCAACCCCGGGTCCCCCTAGGGCCGTAGACCCCAGCGACTTCCTGCGGCTGCTCCGAATCCCCTCCCCCCTCCTTTGCTTTGCAGGTGCCGGTAATTATCGTTGGGCAGTGTTTGTCGCCGGGCTGGGTGTGTCTGAGCTGTTCCTTTTTAACCCCCCAAACACATAATGCGTTGCGACTTGATCATCGCGGCTGGCCCCATCGTAGCGGCGTGATGTCATCATTTTGTCGGCGTCATGGTCCGGTGCAGCAGCCCGCAGCCGCACAATCCGCACCATCCACGCACCTACCCACCCACGCACCCACGCACCCACCCACCACCCAAGGGATGCGAGCCGCACACCCGCTGCCCCCTCCGGCTTCCCCCGGCGGCGATCCCGCGCTGCTGCTGCGTCAGCCGCCCCCCCGGGAGGCGCGCGCGCCCCACAACAACTACAAACCCCCACAATATCAACAACAACAATAACAATCATAATAACAACAACAATAACAATCATAATAACAACGGTAACAACGGTAACACGCGGGCAATGCACGAGCCATCTGCACAGCACAGCACAGCCCCCGACTGGAGGCCGATCATGCCGGGCCCTCGGGCCGCCGCGCGCCATCACACCACACGCCATCACACGCTGTTCACACCCCACACCATCACACGCCATCACAGATGGCTGGTCGGCCTGCCCCTCACGCGAGACGTGGGGCCCTCACGTGGGCCGCAGCGCCTTGGGCAGCTCCCCGCGGATCCACGCCTCATCCGCGGCCTGGACGTCATCGATCAGCGCATCGATCGTGCCCAGCCGGTTCATGGCGTCCAGGATGGGCGCGTGCCTGGCCAGGATGGCCAGCTGCCGCCGATACAGCTCGTCGCGCCAGGCGCGCCCCGGGTTGCCGTTCGACAGGTCGGTCACCATTCCGTCCGCGCGGCACCGCATCCCGTCCGACTCCACCCGCAGCGACCGCGCCGTCGCCACCGCCCTGGCCACCACCGCCGCGTCCGTCACGTTGCTGTAGCGCAGCAGCGTGAACAGGTGCTTCAGCCCCTGGAACTGGTCCTCCAGCACCTCCGCCACCGCGTTGTCGACGAACAGCGTCGGCACGCCCAGCGCCACCGCCGGCATTGTGACGTGGAAGTTGCGGTTGGTGACCACCAGCGGCGCGGCGCGGATGGCGCGCAGCTTGTTGATGCACAGCTGCAGCCGCCCCGGCCGCGTGCGCAGGTCGTACCGCACCCCCAGGTCGAACGCGACCAGCGCCTCGCCGGCCGAGGCGTTCAGCCGGATCCAGTTGTGGCGGATGCCGCACATGATCTGGATGCCCGCGATGGTCGAGAACCGCGACGCCGAGTTGCAAATGCCGGTCGGATAGCCGAAGCCCATGGCCATGGGCGCCGCCGCGGAGCCCCCGCCGCCGCCGCCGCCCCGGCGGCGCGCGACCGCGGCATAGGGGACGGGCGCCGGTTTGGGGCCGTAGCCGCGGCCGAGGCAGATCCAGGTGCGCAGCCCCAGCGTGACGCAGCCCACGTTGAGCGCCTCCACGCCGTCCTCCTTGAGCCGCAGCGCGCTGCTGTGGTCGCGCGCGCCCACGGGGCCCCACCTGTTGAACCAGTCCCGCAGCGGCGCCGTCTTGGCCACCTGACGATCCACTCGGAAGCCGACCAGGATGGGCGTGACGTGCTCCGGCGGCGGCCAGCCGGGGATGGGCCCCGACACGTTGGGGCTCGCGCTGTCGCTGCGGCCCAGGCGGTACCAGCGTGCGCCCATGAGGACGTAGGCCCGGCCGCCGGGGCCGGGGCCTCCGTCTGCTCCGCCGGGGCCGCCTCCGCCTCCGCCGGGGCCGCCGCCTCCGGCGGCCGGTGGCGGCGGCGGCCAGGACAGCTCCTGCTGGAGCTCTTTGCAGCGCGCCTTGACGCCCTCGCCGTTGTCCAGCAGCACGTCCACGAAGCCGTCCACCCGCGGCAGGTACTGCAGCGAGGCGAGCGTCTGGAACTCGTCGCCCTCGCGGAAGGCGGCGTAGCCGCCCTCGCCGCGGCAGCCCGCCATGGCCGCGTAGCCCACGGCGTGGAAGGACCTGGACGCGTCGGCGAACCACCGGCCGGCCAGGCCGAGCCGCGACGCCTTCTTGCAGCCCAGCGGCTGCTGCGAGTCTGACATGCTGCAGAAGACTTCCTGCATCCAGCCGTCCTCGGGCAGAGGCGTCAACAGCTCCCGACCGGGCAGCATGTGCAGGACGGTGTCGATGCGCCACATGTACAGCTGGAGCCTGGGGATATCTGCATCGCCACGAGGCAGCCAGATTGCGACCAAGCGCTGCTGATCAAGGAGCGCTACCGGGAAGCTGGCGTTGAGCAATGTATGTAATTTTGGATATGAGAGCGCGCCGTCAGGTCCCAGAAACCCATCCCAAAAGTGATTAATG
The DNA here is from genome assembly GCA_003117195.1 of Eudorina sp. 2006-703-Eu-15. Taxonomy (NCBI): domain Eukaryota; kingdom Viridiplantae; phylum Chlorophyta; class Chlorophyceae; order Chlamydomonadales; family Volvocaceae; genus Eudorina; species Eudorina sp. 2006-703-Eu-15. The sequence goes on from BDSI01000091.1 coordinate 152,460, forward strand.
TACAAGATGCTGCCGCAGGACTGCATCCGCGCTAGCCCCGCAAGCGCTGCGGCAGCCTCAACCGCGTACTCGAAACGATGGCCTGTCAGCCATAACCTTAGAACTGTGAGGCTTTCTTGGCTTGTGAATAAATCCTGTAGCGGCGTATTCGCCACTAGCCTTGGCAACCGCAGCATCTCCACCGTCACGGCATTGTCCCGGAGACCCGTCACCGTCCTGTGACATTCGCGCGTCCCACATAATGTTGTGACACTGAAGCCGCGTTGAGATAGCCCCCTGATAATGTCGGTCGTCTGAGGAGGAGTGTCCGCGTCTGCAGAGTGTACAATGAGCGAGCAACCGGCGCTGCGTGCTTCTACTAGTGCACTTGGATACAGTATAAATAAGTATAGCGATAGTGCCACGTAGTCAAGCGCGCGTCGAGCGTTCATAAACCCAGCCATTTAACTGCTGGGTGAACGTTAGTGGCTTCCTGAGTAGAGAAATCTCGTGACATATTAATATTGATAAAGTGTAGCACGTGGCGACTGGTCCAACAGGTTGTGTGACACCGACAACTTTTTGAGGCCGCCCCGTCGAATGTTTGAGAGATACGGCGGGCAACGTCAACGAGGGTTGTACTTCCTGGACGAGCGATTTCATCCATGAGTTGGCAACAACAAACAAAATCATGCAAGTAAAAGTAGTCACTGCTTGTCCGCCGTCAGCACTCTCGAGACAGCGGCAAAGGAAGGGCGTCTGACACCCTCTGACACTGAGCCGTACTCACACCTCCGCTAGTATGGACCTACGATCCCAGCCATGCATTTCCACGACTCAACCTATGATTTCAAAGCTTAAATTCATCGATTTAGAAGTAGGGCCTGGCAGGCTGCCCAGCACGTGCAGCGACAACCCGCTGGGATTCGGCGCCGACGATCGCCACAGGGCCATGGTTTGACAACTGGTCGTACAGAAAAGCGCAGGTACCACAACGGGATGGGACGGTGGTGTTGTGCCTGGCAGGGGCCGGGTCAAAGCCAGAGGCCTGGTGGCGCGTACACCAGCTCACCAGGGTCCTCCACGCCAGGTTTCCACCCGTCACCCAAACCCGAACAACGGAACGAGTTCCAGATTTTCAATTCCTAGAGCCTGCTCGCTATGGCTACGGCTATGTGGCTGGCACTGCCACTTGGTGGCAGTGGTGGAGCATGAATGAATTAATGAATGAACGTTCGTTACAGCGGACCCGAAAAGGGATCAAACGGTGTATGTGAGTGACATCAAGGGTGTCATCAAGGGTGACATCAAGGGTGACACGCGATCCGCAACCCGACCCGACTTGTTGTCTCTTAGTCATCAAGTCCTACGGTATGTGACGTCATGTCCAATTCACGGCATGCAGCTGCAGCTGCTCCCAGCAAATCACAGTGACGACGGCTGCCACCCCACGTCATCCCCACCGGCACATCTCCTGAGCGACCCAGCCATACCCAGCCATAAGTCCACCAACCTACATCATCATCATCGTCATCATCATCGTCATCGTCATCGTCATTGTCATCGTCATCGTCATCGTCATCGTCATCGTCATCATCATCGTCATCATCATCGTCATCATCATCGTCATCGTCATCGTCATCATCATCATCATCGTCATCGTCATCGTCATCGTCATCGTCATCGTCATCGTCATCGTCATCGTCATCGTCATCGTCATCGTCATCGTCATCGTCATCGTCATCGTCATCGTCATCGTCATCGTCATCGTCATCGTCATCGTCATCGTCATCCTCATCGCCATCGCCATCGCCATCGCCATCGCCATCGCCATCGCCATCGCCATCGCCATCGCCATCGCCATCGCCATCGCCATCGCCATCGCCATCGCCATCGCCATCGCCATCGCCATCGCCATCGCCATCGCCATCGCCATCGCCATCGCCATCGCCATCGCCATCGCCATCACCATCGCCATCGCCATCGCCATCGCCATCGCCATCGCCATCGCCATCGCCATCGCCATCGCCATCGCCATCGCCATCGCCATCGCCATCGCCATCGCCATCGCCATCCCCATCCCCATCCCCATCCCCATCGCCATCGCCATCCCCATCGCCATCGCCATCGCCATCGCCATCGTCATCGTCATCGTCGTCATCGTCATCATCTTCTGCACCCGCAACATCCACAGGTCCGCCTTATCACGCCCATGCGACATCCAGCACCTGGGTACCCCCCGTACATCCGACATTCACCCGGTTTGTTGGCCGGTACGGCTGCACGACCCCCTTTCCCCCCGCGGGTGATGGAGGATGGGTGCGCAGTCCTTGATTGGTAGGGGGTTGATGAGATGAGGCGCGCGCCTACCTCGCTGTTTGGGCCCGTTGGAACACCCCATCGTGACTCGATTGGTAACGGACACATCTTTCCTTCAACATCTGCCAATACCACGGGGTCGACGGGTCCATCTGTCTCAACGTTCGTATGTTCGGGAATGGCAGGGTTGGTCAGATCTGGAGGAGGCGATCGTCGTTTGGTGCGTGCTTTGATCGCTGCCGTGTGCTGCCGGGTCTGACGCCAGCCGGTCGCCAGCTTGTGTTGCGGGAGGGGCTGTTCGGTATACCCGACTCTGCAGACGACCCCTACCTGGACCGCGCTCATGGTACCTGGTACCTGGGCGGGTGGACCCCTCATCACTCAATGCGAGGGTCGTAGCGTCGTACACATGTACGACATGACCCCCAAAATTTACCACGTCTTGCTGCTCTGCTACTCGCTATGCTTGATGCGGAAGAACCTCTCTCTGAGTTCACAGCACGTTCACGCGCGGTCACGCGTCCGTTCCGGTCTTGTGTGTTTGCTTCAGCGCGCAGTTGACACCCGCCAGGCCGCCACCTACCTGGCCAAGCAGCTTCTCCTCCCCGGCGGAGTACCCTGGCCGGCCCCTGGTCCTGGGCACGATGACCACACTGCGGTGGGCCCCAACTGCAACGCCCGACTGTAACATGTCCCGACCCAAATACAGCGCCATCTCCCGACCCATCTCCCCACCCCCCTCCAGACCCATCTCCCCACCCACCTCCCGACCCATCTCCCGACCCAGTGGCCCTCTGCCCTCCCATGACTGAAACCAGCAACTGCACCCTTAGAGCTGAGGGTACCGGCAAAACCAACACAACGAATCCCACACCGCGACACAGACCTACCTCACAAACGTCATAAACCCGTCCAACATCACGTCACACACATCCACGGGTCCGCTGTAACGTTCATTCATACATCCACAGAATACATCCCGAGCTCACAACACAACGCAGACCTCACAACGCCATAAACCCATCCAACATCACGGCACATACACCCCACATAAAACGAGCTCACAACACACACTGTGGCAGTGCGGACGGTCCACGCGTTTGCTCATCACAGGACCTTGCACGAATGTGCGGATCCTGGTAGGCAAAGGTGGCCCGCCCTCAACGCCCGACTGTAACAGGTCCCGACCCAGCTGCAGCGCCAAACCCCCGACCCATCTCCCCACCCATCTCCCGACCCCTTGCACGTGGGGATCCTATCTGGGGAGGCAACACGACTTGACCCTATCTGTGGCCCCACCGACAGCTAGCGGCGCGCAACAGCAGAGAGCAGACAGGTCAACAGAGCAGTCAGCAGACACGCACGTCAGCCGCCGCAGGTGCGTGCCCCGTCACCGCCGAGCCGCGGTACTCGCCAGTCGATAATAAACTCGGTGTCTCTATCTCTCCACGCACACGGACACGGACACAGGACGGTCAGCCGTATCGCCCGCCTACCTGCTGCTGGGTGCTGGCGTCTCCACTTGTTGGTCGGTCGGTTGGTTGGTTGGTTTTAATCTGTTTCCGACGGAGGACGGACCCGTGGGTTCCCACCCCTGACTACCAAGGACTGCGCACCCATCCTCCACCACCCGCGGGGGTCGTGCAGCTATGCATACCGGCCAACAAACCAGGTTACCAGCGCGCCCGGATGAGCACCAAGTCCTATGACTAGCGTTCGTATATGACTGGCATGTTGACAAATGACTGGTGAATCATGACTGTTCATGAGCCCCGGGTTCCATGACTGCCGTTCATGACTGGCAGACAACATGCATGACTGGAGGGCTGCTACTCATGACTGGGCATGCTGGCATGACTGGCTCCATGACTGCGGTTCATGACTGGATGGATCCATGAACGGGTTCATGACCGGCGGACCCCCCCATGAACGGGTTCATGACTGGGGCTTTCCCCGAGTGGGAGTGCCTCTCCTGGAAACCGCGCCAGACCCGTCGGATCACTTGGAAGGTTATGTTATGGTGGACCGCACGGGTCATCGGTGACAGCCTCAGCCTATGATGTACGGCGCCGTACGTGTCCGGTATCTTCGCCCGGCGGTATTGCAACTACGGTGCCGGTACCAGTGTTGCTATCTTCCAAAACGGGGAAATAGAATTCCGCAGGTTTCCGGCCTGTCACCAGTAACCAAAAAACCTTTGGCAGGGCAGATTTTGGGGGCCTTCCTAGGTGCCAGGAAATAAAAATCTCTGGGCAGGCCAGGAAATATTTCGGCGTGTTTCGAGAGCAGGTACACTGCTACCACAGCTAAGACAGGGATTCTCAGTCTTAAAGGCCTGAAGCACGCTTTCCTGGCGTCACGGATGCATATGGGAAGGTTACCAGGAGTCTGGGACACGGCATCAGAGTGTTCTTTCGCGGTAGACAGGTGTACAACACAGGAATTGCCCCTGCGCCTGCAGATTTCCTGGCCCTTTTGGTAGTCTGGAAAATAGTTGGCAGCGCAGATTTCCGGCTCCCTACAGTGTCAAATAAATGAAATCTCGCAGGTTTTCTGGGGGTCCAGGAAATGAAAAAATTCCGGGTTTTTGGCCCGTAAATATTTATTTTATTTAAGATAGCAACGCTGGAACGGATGGAAGGTTTCTGAAGAACGAAGAACGAAGTCGGAACTGCCCGGGGCTCGGAGGGCGGGCGAGCGGGCGGAACGCCTGTGGTCGGCCCAGCCCTGGAGCGGTTTAGAGCTCGCCCGCAAGAATGATCAGACGACCACGTTAGGCGGTTGGTATGGCCACACCACTTACGGTAATGACACGTGTATGTGGTGGCACATATATACATCACCTTGTCGACGCCGCCGATGGCGTCCGTTGCCATGCCTCCATCCCCTTACAAGAGTTGTGAGTCCCAGCACTAAGTCACAAACCTGCCACGCGCACCAGGCCGCACCAGCTCGCCATCCACTCCTCACCCACCGTCCCACCCGACTCTCGTGCAATTGCTACTGCTACTGCTACTGCTACTGCTACTGTTACTGCTACTGCTACTGCTACTGCTACTGCTACTGCTACTGCTACTGCTGCTGCTGCTGCTGCTACTGCTGATGCTGATGCTGCTCGCCGCACCTCCCCAAACCAGCCCGGGACTCCGCCATGGGCCAGGCCACCGCTTCGCGTCAGGTTCCGTGCTCTCTTCACCAAATGGGTTCCCATCCCCACCAATCACGCCCGCGACCTCCTATACGTCCTCCTGTACAACCTCCTGTACGACCTTATGTACGACCTTATGTACGACATTATGCAAGTCCTCATGCCATCCATGCCTTCTGACCAGAACCCACATGCCCCCGAACGCTGCCTTGCTTCCTCCCCCTCATCATGCCCTCCCTCCCTCCCTAGGCGTATTGACTCCTGTGCCACGCATCGGTTCCCCAATCCTTACCCTCCCTAGGGTCGCCCGCGGAGGTCCTCTAGACCTCCTAGAGTCTAGCTGGCATGCAGGTCACATCGTGGGAGCGTGTGTGGAGGGCGTCCACGATCCCGGTGTGTGGGGGGGTCCGCTGTAACATTTATTTCATTCGGTCCTGCGTCTCTACCCGTCTTTACGTCGCGTTACATGTGTGTACGAGGGAGTGTCAAAGTTAAGTGCAGGGGCAAGCGAACGAACGAATCCGTGGGTGATGTCTTCGCCGCTTTCTGCAGCAGGTGTATGTATACCATGTATGGTGCTGCGCGTGCCGCGTCTGCGACTCGGCCGCGGTCGTCACCTCCTCCGGCTGGGCGGATTCCCTCCCCCGGGCGCTGCAGCCGCAGCGGCAGCGGCAATAGAAGCAGTGGCAGCGGCAGTGGCAGCAGTAGCAGCAGTAGCAGCAGTAGCAGCGGCGCCTGCAGCCATGCGCATGAGCTGCAGCTCCGCCAGTACGACATCAAAAGACGGCCTGCCGGACATCACGGGAGGAACGGCACCAGGGGCACGATGTCGGATTTCATATCTATCCTTAATAAGTATGTACCAAATCTGATTAAATATATATGGTGCGAGTTGGCTCTGCCATATTGATATTTTAAGCGTGGCCTGATTGGTGGCCCAGATGGCCAGATGGGTACCGGGAATCCGGGATGTGGACCACCCGGCTGCAATCCACAGCAGTGGCACAGGCGGCGGATTCGTGAGTAGGGTTCTCTTGGCAAGTAGGGAACTGGTTTGGATCGGGCAGGTTCCTTCGCTGAGCACACACACCTGTGGGTTGCATTCCTAAACACTGTCACGACCACACTGCGTGATCGGCGTATCGTGTACGGGTCGGCGGTACACACCCGCCGGTTCGCTCTGTCGGGCGGGTTCCTTTTTTAAACACACCCGCCGCGGTGGCGGCGGCTGCACTCACCGCTGCCCGGGGTCCGCCCGCCAGCAGCGCTCGGCGAGGGCCCGGTAGTCGTACGGCGTGTGGGGCGGCAGTACGGGACGGAGGGCACCGAACGCGACCTGCCGTACGGGGAGGCCATTGGGGAGGTCCGTTTGATCTCTAGGGTTTTAGCTTTTAGGCAGATCGCAGCTTGCTCGCGGATGGTCAGACGCGTATTCATGGACGTCACTGACGTGTTCAGCCGTCCGGGCGGGGATGGCTTCCTAGCTCCGCTTTCCGTTCCAGGCAACCCCTGTACGACCGCAGTCGTGCAGCTGCAACAGCACTGCCCCGGCATCCCCACACAAAGACTCGCGCAAAATCTGCGGTCAAACCTGCCCTCCTGATCCCTCATGCCATAACCGTTGTATGTCGTACAGACGGGAATTGATGAACAGCCGCACAACCGCAACAGAGCCCCCACATCTCCACACAAAGACTCGGTGCAGAGTCTGTGGTCAAACAAGCCTCCCGTGCCCCCCTCAGTCGCGGATGCTGATTCCTCTCGCCATAACCGTTGTATGTTGTCGTATGGACGGGAAGTGAATCAGGACCCAGATCGCGGGTCCACGCTCCAGGGGGGATTCACCTGGTGCGGCAGCAGCGCCCGGTTCGCGCCCCTGTACGGCCGGTCCGCGGTGAAGAGTTCGTACAAGAGGATGCCGTACGAATACACGTCACAGGCCTTGCTGATGTGGCCGTGCAGCAGCAGCTCCGGCGCAGTGTGGGTCAGGGTGCCCTGCGGTACAAGTTTGTACGGACGTACGGTGTACGGCAGATGGCTTGGACGACACCGTGGGTCCGTATCCACAGTATGGCAGTACGTACGGGAAGCCGGTGCATCCAGATGTGCGTACCTCCCCACGAGTCGGGTCGCACGCCGATTCACACGTCAAGTACGAAATCCCGGCCAGCAGTGGAACCCCAACTTCCGGGGGTCCCCGGCTGGCTGGCGCAGGGAGTGGAGATGGGAGTCTAGGAGGTTCCGTGGACTCGTGTCGGGTGATGTCCACCGGGGGAATTGATAATCGGGAGCTGGACAGCCCCATCCCCCACACCGTCTGGGAAAGCGCCGAGGGATCTGAAGACCGCGTACGAGCACATCGTCCGGCCCTGGCATGAAACCCCCTCAGCCTTGCGGAAGGGCCGTGGCTAGCTGCGGCCCGTGGCAGCCCGCCCAGTGTGTCGATGTGTGTCGATGTGTGTCGCACCCACCTGTGCCGTACTCGCTGACACGTGGGTGCCGTGTGCCGACTCGTCCACGTGGGTGGCCAGGCCGAAATCGCCCACCTGCAAGCAAGGGCTCGTACGGTACCTGTGTTGAGTGAGAAACCCGCCCGAACCGCCCAACTGTATTATTATTAAGGATGTTACGCAGTTGTGTGTGTGAATACGTGCGTGTATGCGTGTGTGTGTGTGTGCGTAGGAGGCAAAGGCGAAATTTTACCGTCTGAAAAAGCCGTGAAGAGGCAATTGCATTGCTGCTCCGACCCATGCGTCAAAGCAGATAGCGTTCCGTACGAGGCGTACTGCCGTACCTTGGCTACCACGCCCGGCGGCAGGACCATCTGTCGCGCGCCATGGCCGGATCCGCCGCCGTGCACAGATGTACTTCTGCTGCCCGGCTGCAGCCCAGGTGCTGCTGCTGCTGCTGCAGCGGCGGCGGCGGCGGCGGCGGCGTCAACCCTGATGTACGGCAGCGGCGCGGCGGCGGCGCCGCCGCCGCCGACCCCGAACGTTTCCGAGCCCAAAGCGGTATCGCAAGGCGCCATCGCGAACGAGTCGTCAGCTTGGTCGTTTGGAACCGTACAGGCGTCGAACGCGCCGCCGTCGCCGCCGTCGCCGCCGCCGCCGCGCGCGCTCCCGCCGCCGGTGCCCGCGGTCCCGGTCGCAGGCGACACCCGCGAGCCGACCCCGGAGCTCAGCATCACATTGCTGGCCTGCAGCCGCGAGTGGGAGGGAGGGGCCACAGGGACCACCGGCAGGGAGGGCCGAGACAGGTAGGGGCCGCGACCCGCGAGTGGGTCACGGGCAGGCAGGGTACCGTAGCGCCGTTGGTTCGTTCTGGTCCCGCAGCTCCCCACCGGTCCCGTCCAGGAAGGGCACAGCCCATCGCGTGGCTTTGGAGAGGGGCGCTCCGAAAGCACGGATTGCAGCCGTACAGAGAGCGCAGGACTGCTGTGCAGCCCGGATCCCGCGGCTGGGCTGGGCCAAACGCGGCGCAGGCTCTTGACGCCCCCCTACGTTTTAATGTCCCCCTACGCATGCGCCCGCCCCAAGAAAATATGTAATCCCTCCTTCTTTGACCTCCATCTCTGACCCCCGTGTCGTACCTTCACGTCCCCGTGTACGATCCCGTGGGAGTGAAGGTGCAGCAGCCCCGACGCCACGTCGCACGCGATGCCCAACATCAGGTTGTACCGGTACGGCCGTACGGACTGCTGTACCTGTGATACTGGCTGCTGCAGCAGTTGCGGTTGCTGTTCGCAAGGCCGTTGGTGAAACGGCTGCACGACTGGCTGGGGCTGCGCAAACGAAGGCGGCGAGAGGCCCGTCGGGTTCACTGACCCATAGGTCGTCGTACAGCGCCGTCCAGATGGACGCGCCGCGGGACCCCCCTGGGGACCCTCCTCCCCCTCCGAGTCTTGTCCCTCCGCCGCCGCCGCTGTCATTTCTTCCTCCGATGCCATCGTGGCAGCCCGCCCGGCTTCGGGGCTGCCGTACTGCGATCTGTCTAGCCCCACGGGTCGGTGGCCACACGGCGGCGGCGGCGCCGGCCGCTCGGCGGGCGGGGCAGCGCCTCCCGGAAACTGCCGCAAACTAACGACGCTTGACGCGTCGACTGGCGACAGGATCATCAACGCCGTACCGCTGGTCTGGCCCAGCGGCGGCTGCGCCGCCGCCGCTGCCGAGGTGGCTGCTATCGCCGGCGGCGGCGTCATCGGCGTACCGGCGGGTGTCGTACATCTGAGAGTATACGGGGGATGTACCGCCGTCGAGCTCCGTACACTCGGGACAGGCGGGTGAAAGGCGCCCTTATCAAGCGCTTCACGGAGGGTCCCTAGATCGCAGTACCTGTACGGCATAAAGTGTACGGCAGAGCTCGTACGGGTACAACAGCCTTTCGGCCCCAGGAAACCCCCACGTCTCACTGTTTTTTATAAGTCCGTCGGAACGCAGTTCCCTCATCCGCAACTCACAAGAGCTTTTGGACCCTTTCCGCCACGCCCTTCCCAAGGGTCCCCGCCACATCCTCCCCAAAGACGAGGTGCCGCGAGCACAGAACACAAGCACACGACACGAGCACTAATGACTGCACTCTACTTGTCAAGGACTCCACTTTTGCCAACGTGTCTGGTCCACAGCCGCTTTCCTGACCCCGCGGGGCCGACGCGAACAACACTCACTCCAGCACCAGTTGCAGTTCGTAGTGCTGCGGCGGGATGGGCGGCTCCGGCGCCCCCGCCGCCAGCCCACTGCCCAGCAGGACCGTCGGGAGCCTGCACCGTACGCGGTCCGGGGGGCAGCACGGCAAGGAAGAATCTTGAAGGGGCCAAACCCAGGCTCCTTAGTAAACAACTACACACTCACATTTTTATCGCAGCACTGGCACTGACGAGCCTCGCAGACACTCACCGGTCTGGTTGTACGACACTGTTGAACACCGCCTGGAAGTTGTACGAGTAGGTCTGCAGCAGTACGTTGTGGGCATGCAGTACATGGCGCCGTACGAATATGTACGGTGGCCATTCGGCTGCTAACAGTCACCTGGTGATCCAGATCGGCCAGCGTTCGTATTTATAAGGCAAGTTTTATGAGGTTTTACGCGACATTACAATTGCGTTACGCGTGTACACTTCGGCACCGAATGATGCTGTTGATGCTTGCTCGGGCACTTTTATGACATCGCATTCAGAGCCGCCGACCTGTACGACACGGGGGTGTCGCGCCACGGATGACACCGCCGCCTCCATGACCGCCATCTGATGCCGCCGGTCATCGTACGACATGCTCACGGGCAGCATCAGCACTTTGACCGCCACGATTATACCCTGCCACACACCTGCGGGGGTCATGTACGACAAAACCCATAAAATAAATAGATAATGCGAGCTTTGCAAGCAGACTCCAAGAACAGGCCCTTCGTTTCACAATACGGAGATTGTCGTACTTGTGCTTGTGGTACTGTACAGCCGACCACAGGATATGGCCCGTTATGCACAACTCAACTGGCTGCACCGTGGAGGAAGAGTACGACAGTATTACAGTACGGCAGTACGGATGCTGCTACGGGGATCATCGGACAGCTGTAGTACGGCGTCTGCTGTACATCGCCGTACTTACCTCGATACACGCGCCCGAAGGAGCCCCGACCGATGGGTTCCAGGATCTTGACCGCCATGGGTTGCCGGCTGGAGGCCAGTCGCCAACGCACGGCCTCCACAGTTGCGGGACCTGCGGGTGGCTGAGCACATCGAGAGCGTCAAGCAGTACATCATTGCTGTGTTGTATGTTGTACTTCATCGTACATTACTACTTGCTCGAAGCATCGCATTGTTGCCCTCCGCGCCGCTACAGATGTCGTCGGGCTACGATGCTGGGCCCCATTGCTGTTGCCCGCCATTCCGCGGACCTCACGGGGTCGGTGGAGCACCCCAACCCCCAACTAACTGCGGTGGAGCACCCCAACCCCCAACTAACTGCGGTGGAGCACCCCAACCCCCAACTAACTGCGGTACCGAACAGCGCGCACCTTCTTCCAGCATCAGCCCGCTGCCCGACAGGACGCCCGCCAACGGAGATCCCGTACGGAGCGCCGACGGCGTCCCACGCGGCGAAGATGCCAGCGGCGGCGGCGAAGATGCCAGCGGCGGCGGCGACGACGCCGCTCTCCCGGCCAGCGGCTCCGCCGCCGCCGCCGGTCGACCGCCGCCCGGGGGTCCTGCAGGACTCAGGGAGCCGCCGCCGCCACCGCCGCCACCGCCGCCGCCATCAATACTGCACCCACGCGACGCCATCGGCGACGCTGCCGCCGCCGCCGCCACCGCCGCCGCTGCTGCCCGCATCTCCGCAGCCACAGCCCCGAACCCGACCCCGCCACGTCCCACCAGCGGCGGCGGTGACGCCGGCCGCTGGCGGCTGCCGCCGGCGCAGCTGCCCTCCCTGCCGCCGCCGCCGCCGCTGCTGGCGATGTCCCCGGCGGTGGTCTGCGTCGTCTGAGCCCCAAACGACATCGTCAGCTCAATGGCGCCGTCCCTGGAGCGGTTGCGGCTGTAGTCATCGACTGGGAATCCCTGTTGATCCTCTAGATCGTCCGAAGTGCCCAGGGCCGGTGTGCTCTCAGATCGCTTCCCCCGATTGGCGCCTCGGCCGCCGCCGCTGCTACTGCCGCCGCCGCCGCCCCCGCGGCCGCCGCCGGTGCCGCCATGCACGCTCTTATCACGGGCGTCCTCGCCGCTGCCGATCGCGCGCCGTCGAATCAAGCGGAAGGCCAAACCCGCGGCCCCCATCAAGAAGACTGCGTCGGTGGCAGCGGCGGACGGTGACAGGGGGATCCCAAGGGAGGAGGGGGCGTCAGGCTTGGCGTGGGGAATGCGAATCCCGGATCCAGCAGACCCAACACACCGAGGTGCTGTGCCGTTGCGGTTGCTGTTGCAATTGCGGTTGCCGTTGCGGTGCCGTTGCGGTTGCAGTTGCGGTTGCGGGAGAGGTTACCACGCTCCTATCTGAGTGGCCCTGCACAACCCTACGTTACCTCAGCGACTCACCCGCTGTGCCCAGTCCCGCTCCGAGACCAAGCTTCAATCGAAACAGCCGCTCGTCATCGCTACCACCACCAGTGCCACCGCCGCTCTTCGTGGTGCTGTTGCTGCTGCTATTGCTGCTGTTATTGCTATTGTTGTTGCTGCCGCTGGTGTAGACGTGCTGCGGCTGCGTCAGGGCCCCTGCAGGGGCCATGACGGCTGCGGCGGCGCCGGCGGATGCCGCGGCGGCGGTCGGCGCCGTCGGGTGCGGCTCCGCGGCGGCGGCGGCGGCGGCGGCGGCGCTGCCGTTGCCGCCTTGGTCGTCTTGGTTTCGGCGCGCCGCCAGGAGGTTAGCCATGCAGCGGTCAAGACCCAGCGTGTCGACGCAGTGCTGTTCGACGAACTTGTCGCAGGCCATGGCGGAGTGGACAAACCTGCGGCATCGCGCACAGGGCCAGATAGCGCGACCTCACTGACCCACGGGTCGCAAGTTCGAAATCGGAAACTCAGTTTCCCTCTATCATCTGGTCTATTCTATTGCGCACCCTGCATCCAATGCGCAAACTCGTCAGTAAAATGTCATACCGTACGGCATGCCGTACCTGACGACGTAGCCCCCGTTGTTGTCGCTTTGGACATCCAGCATCTGGGTCATGTATGCCACGTCCAGCAAGTCGTAGAATGGTGTACGGCACTGCGCGCCCGCGCCGCCCGCAGTCGCATTACCGCTCAATCCCGCCGCCGCGGCAGGTGGCGGCGCCGGCGGCGGTGACGACGGCCCAGGTGGCGGCGGCGGCGGCGACTCTACAGGCCGCGTCTGCCAGCAAAGTGGCGGGCTGTAGACGGTTTGCAGGTCTTGATACGCGCCGGATGCTGTCGGGCTGGATGCTGTCGGCGACGCCGGGGGCGGTTGCGGCCCAGGCGGAGACGCGGGTGTTGGCGTCGGCGGCGGCGGCGGCGGCGTGTTCCACTGACCCGTGGGTCGCGGCATGCTGCGAAGGTTCTGCACATCCATGCCCTGCGGCATACACGCCACGCGCAGTTGCACCAGTCCCACAAGCTCCACCAAGCCGCCCGGGCTGCGCGCCATGAAGTCCAGCCGCGCATCCGTGCCGGTGTACGTACGGTAGACCTCCAGTGAACGAAAAGTAAGTACGGCACCCGGCGCCAGATGGATCTTGCCGTACAGCCAGGCGAAGTCGAGTTTACTGTCGGGGGTTGCCCCGGGGGGAAGGGCGGCACGCGCGCACAGCGGCAACAGCGGCAACAGCAGCAGCAGCAGCCGTCAGCAGCAGCGGCGGGGTTGCGAGGATGGGGAAACTGGCATGCACAACAACTGCTCGTGCAGCCGAGTGTGGTTCGCAGACCCTCTATAGACTCCTAATCTCCCGAGGTCTGGGCCACGCCAGCAACCGCACCGCCACGGCCGTACAGATCTGCGATGTAAGTTTCGTTCCCAAAAAAGGTCGGTTCTGGCGTCCGGGGTCAGCGACAAACCAGCAGTCGATGTGGGTCAACGTCCCGTCGGGCGGTCTGGTGCGACCCACATGTGCCCCCCGCCGCCGCCGCCGCCGCCGCCGCCGCCGCCGCCGCCGCCGCCGCCGCCGCCGCCGCCGCCGCCGCCGCCGCCACCCCGGCTGCCCGGCCCCGGAACCAAACTAAGACGCGCGGTTGCGCTCTTCTGCGCCAGGGAGGATAACGTGCGTCCCTTCTTGCGGTTGGCGGTTGGTGGCGGCTGCACAGCCCCATAACCAAACTACGGCGGGCTAAGAACGAAGGGCCCCGCTCCGGTTGTGCGCCGTGTCCGCGGCAATGGTTGCCCCCCGGCCCCGGTCCGGTTCCGTCCCCCTGGCCCGGCGCCCTCACGTCAATGTCAGGGAGCCGTTGCCCGCCTCCGCGAGTCGCTGCGAGATGGGCGGAGGGACGTCAACATCGCCCGCGCTGTTGTCGCCGGTTATGGAGACGTTGCGGCCGACCGTGATGGCCGCGGCGGGAGCTTCCTGCGGCTGCAGTTCCAGATCTGTCGGGATGAAGATCACTGACACATCCGGCCGTTGCAACAGCCCGAAGAAATCGCTTGTTGATCTGGCGAAGGCTGTATTCGAGGCAGCAGCTGCGCTGGCGGCGGGGGGCCAGTAAAGGCCCATAATGAGACAAAGAAGTCGGACTTGAAGGGATTGAATCATCTGGGAAGGCGTGCGCTGCTCATCGTCGGTGCTTTCCCGCGGCCGATGTTCGCCCGAATGGACTCATCGAGGAAATCGACGCGCGCACGTGTTTCCTTCAGAAATGTTTATCTTGGCCGGCTTGCTTTTGGCGACATGGAGATGTCTTGCGGAATGATCATCAACCACCTTCACCATTTGCCGGGACCCATGGGTCAGTTAAGCCAAGACAATGAGACAAAAGTAGCACCTGGATAATGACTCGCCTGATAACAGGTAACATCCACCTCTGTGACAGAAAAATTGTAACTCGCAAATTTATGCAATTCATGAAATTTACAGACTGTTATCTTGCCTGCACGACAAACACGTAACCGTCTCAATTTATCATAATACGCATATCCATGGAAGAATATCATGAAATGTGCAGTGCTAGTTACTGCCGCGGCGACCCTTTAGTACAAGATGTACGCCACAGTAATCAGTCATTTTTTAGACAAAGTGTCTGTGCTGGTAGTCTGTTTATGAAATGTCGAAGAAATGAGGAGGTCAACAGTGACTCTGCTAAGAAGGAGCGTTGACGCTTTACAGGCAGACTGTGTAGCATAATTTGCCTTAACTTTTTAATTCCATGGGCTATAATTATGTTACTAAATGTGTATGGTGTTACTGACACAATGTACATAGTAAGACATGGCACGCCAGCGGAGCGCTCTGCATCATTCAGTTGAGCCGAATCCTTTGAAATGAACAGTGTGCAGGGCGAATCTCAAGGCTGGGCGCGGCACTGGGAGGTACGGACCCACAACCGACGCCATTCGTTTCACAGACATCGTCAAGAGGGGGCCCGACACGCATCGCTCCCACCCATATCCATCGCAGGTCCTTGATCGTGTGGGGTTGCCGGACTACACCCCTGACTTGCCATGGCAAGGTGAGAGCGGAAGCGGCCCGGTCCGCAGCAGCGTCACCCACCGCAACCGGGGCGCCCCTCGGGTTGCCCCTTGTGGGTCACCACCGCCGGCGGAAGGGCGTGGGCATGGCCTGCATCAGGTCCTGCCACGAGGCACTTTGCCGTGGGCCCGCCCATCGCCATTTCTGTCCTCAGATCCGGGGCTGTGCTCTGACCGCCTGACCGAAGAAGAGTCCACGCCATTTGGGCGCTCCGCGTGATTTGACGACCGAGCAGCCGCGAGGAAGGGAGCCGCCGGTGCCCGTCTTGTGCGCCGCGCAATCCTGTACCCGTACCCGGGGGACTGGGGGCGACAAGAGGGACTGGGGGGAAAAGGGCCGCCGTGCAGCCTTGGCATTCGCGGGGCAGACCGTGTCCTCGACACGCTGGCCATCCTCCTGGGTCTTCACTGCAGCAAGCTAAGGACGGTGGACGCGGCGCAGTGCCGACTGCACCGACTGATGGACCGCCCGGCCTGGTCCGGCCCAGGTCCGCCCGCTCCTCATTCCCTGCTGCCCCCCGGGTACCGATACCCCAGCCGCCCCTCAGCCCACACCTGCCCTCCCTCCCGGCTTCACCCCCCTCCCCGCCCCAACGCCCCCACCCCACCACCGCCTTCCACACCACCAGCTGATGTCCTGCACCGCGCCGGCATCCGGCCACTCAGCTCGACCCAGGATCGCCGCGGCGGCAGCGCCGCCGCCAACCGCCGGCCGCCGCCGCCGGGCAGTACAAGCGGCCCGAGCACAGGGGGGGGCCCCGCGGGACCGCCGCGACTCGCCACCTCCGGACCCGGACCCGGACCCGGCGGGATGCTGCCGCCGCCGCCGCCGCCGCCGGCAAGGACGGAGCCCGCAGCGGCGGCCACGGGGTTCAAGGGCGAGGGCGCCGCCAGGATTATCCCGCAGGGCGCGGGCCTGCTGCACCCCAGGCTGCGAGGCAGTCTGGCGAAGCAGCCAGCCAACCGGATCCGACCGCCGGATGTTCCGCTCGGCGCGGCGCTGAATCTGTCCCTGGTGGAGTACCCGGAGCTGTACGGCATCGTGCCGGTCGGCCCACCGCCGCCGCCGCCGCCGGCGGCGGCGGCGTCCGTCGTGCCGCGACTGGAGCTCGTGGCGGCGGGCCTGGCGGCGGGCGGCTCGGCGGTGTACGGCGACGGCCTGGAGCGCGCGGGCAGCGGCAGCTTCCATTCGAGCAACACGCTGCCGTCGCTGGCGGCGACGTTGGGAGGAGCACAGCTGGCGGCGGCGGCGGCCGCGGTGACGGGTGGTGGCGGCGCCGCCGCGGCCGTACCTGCGGCCGCCGCCGCAGTCGCAGCCGCTGGCAACAGTGACGGCGACGGCGACGGCGCCCTGAGGGGCGGCGGC
The DNA here is from genome assembly GCA_003117195.1 of Eudorina sp. 2006-703-Eu-15. Taxonomy (NCBI): domain Eukaryota; kingdom Viridiplantae; phylum Chlorophyta; class Chlorophyceae; order Chlamydomonadales; family Volvocaceae; genus Eudorina; species Eudorina sp. 2006-703-Eu-15. Next base: position 169,390 of record BDSI01000091.1, read on the forward strand.
TCGACGGTTTCCTTCAAACTGCCAAAACCGGCGATGCCGTTGACGCCAACGGTCCGTAGCAGCTCGGCGCAGACGCCAGCGGCGTCGTTGTCCCGGCCAACGAGCGGCCGCGTCGTCGGCGCCGTCACCTTCAGCTCGCTGCCGGGTCAGGATCTGGATCCAGCCGGCGCTCCCGCCTGGTCGGATCTGGATCCGGATTCCGGGCCGTCGTCGAATCCGGGGTCGCACCCGCCGTCGCCGCCGCAACAGCCGCCGCTGCAGCACCACCAGGTCGCCGGCCGGCCCGCCACCGCCGCCGCCGGCAGCGGCGACCTATCCTCCCGATCGCCGCCGCCGCCGCCGCCGCCGCCGCCAATGCGCAAGTCCTCTCCCGGGTGGTCCCACGGGTCGCTGCCGTACGGTCCGGCCACGTACCCACAGCTGCATTGGAACACGCAGGGTCGGTCGCTGTCGGGCGAGGCGACGGCGCCGTACAGATCTGGATCCTCTTCCGTACAAGTCCCGCCGCCGCCGGGCGGCGGCGTGACGCCCCGCGAGCGTTACAAGGGCATCTTGGAGCGTGTGGCGCGGTCGGCGGCGCACATGCATCGGGATGGGCGGCGGCGGCCGGGGGCGGTGGCGGCGGCGGCGGGCTCGGCAGGAGTACGGCGGAGGACGCCCTCGGTGAGGCTCCCGCTGCTGCTGCTACTGCTCCTACTCCTGATGCTACTGCTGCTACTGCTGCTGCTACTGCCATGCCTCTGCTTCTGTTCCACACGGGCGCATCCGTACCCATCCGTACCGTCAGCTCCGCGTGTCGCTTGCACGTTGCTGTTGTCGCTTGCACGTTGCTGTTGTCGCTTGCACGTTGCTGTTGTCGCTTGCACGTTGCTGTTGTCGCTTGCACGTTGCTGTTGTCGCTTGCACGTTGCTGTTGTCGGACGCGAAACGATGTTGCATTGCGGCTCTCCCAGCCATTGGCTATTTCCGACCCGCGGGTCTCCAAATACGGTATATGCACCGCCCGCAGGGCTCCTCCGACACGGACTCCGGGGAGGGGGAGGAGGACGGCGGCGGCGGCGGCGGCGGTCTGACGTCGCCCCAGTCCCGCGGGGCGCTGGGCCGGTGGGGCTCTCGATGGGTCAGGTCGCTGACGGCGCTCAATGCGGAGGCCATCGCCGCCCGCGCAGGTCAGCGGGTTGGGGTGCGGAGGGGTGGGTGGGTGGGTGCGGATGGATGGGTGCTCGCTGCTAGTATGGGGTTGCTCGAGCGATCAAGCGGGCTAACAAGCGGGCGTGTGACGGCTGGCTGGCGAAGGTAGGGCCGTTGGTCAAGCCGTGTGCCGTACCGCCCTGCCGCGTCGCTGGGGCTTTTTGAAAAACTTCATTCTCGGGCGGGCGTTGCCCGAACGCCCCCAAGGGAGGGAGGGGGGAAACCCGGTGGCCGGGTTCCCACCACGCGGTGGCCCCCTCTACCCTCCGCGCTCTGTATGCATCCTCTGTAAACTGCGGGTCTGACCTCCTTTGGGAACGCCGTGGGGGCGGCCTCAGAAGCAGCGAAGAAGCCGCCGGCGGCGGCATCGGACGGCGAGGACGAGGAGCCGGAGGACGCCCTGCCGCTGACGCCGCATCGATCCCCGGCGGCGGCGGCGGCGGCAGCGGCCGCCGCCGCCGCCGCGACGCCGCGCAGCGACGGCCAGAGGACCGCGAGATCGGACCGGACGTCCAACCCGGATGACGGCGGCGGCGCCGCCGCCGTCAGCATATCGGGGGAGGTCACGGGCGGCGGCGGCGGCAGCCCGGCTCAGACCCGGGACGAGGCGGCGGCGCAGCGGCTGGGCCTGGCGGAGCAGGCGGTGTGGAAGCTGCGGCGGGCGCTGGACGAGCTCAGCAGGTTCAGCTGCATGAATGCCGTACGGCCCGGCATGGAGGAGGACGAGTCGGTGCTGTCGCAGGTGCGCGCGCGGGTGTGGGGGCGGCGGTTGAGAGGGTTTTAGGGACCGACCCGCGGGTCAGGGCGGGTCAGCGAGCCGGGCGATGGACGCGGTGAGCAGGGAGGGCGGTGCCGTTTTCCGTTTGCCGTTTTCCGTTTGATCTAGGGGGTTTCACAATGAGCTTAGCCTCCCCGCCGCCGCCACAGTCTGTCAGTCATGTGGTACGACTAGGGTTCCTCTAAAGCCCCCACCCGTGTGCTCCCAACCGCTACTACAACCGTCACTACAACCGCCACTACAACCGCCTCGCAACCGCCTGCTGGTGGGGCCCCCCTTCCCGCCAGGTCGATGCGCGCATCCTGGCGCTCCGGCGGTACGACAAGGTGGAGATGGGCCCCGACGGCCGCCGCGCCTCCATCCTCCCGCCGCCGCCGCCGGTGTTCCCTCTGGATGCGGCCCGCGAGTACCTGGCGGCCGCACAGTCGGGGGTGGGGGGCCTGGAGCAGCTGGAGGGGGTGGTGGGGTCCATGAGGAAGAAGCTGCAGGTAGGGGAGGGGAGGGGAGGGGAGGGGAGGGGAGGGGAGGGAGGGGAGGGGAGGGGAGGGGAGGGGAGGGAGGGGAGGGGAGGGGAGGGAGGGGAGGGGAGGGGAGGGGAGGGGAGGGAGGGGAGGGGAGGGGAGGGGAGGGGAGGGAAGGGGAGGGCAGGCAGGTAGGGCAGGGGAGGGGAGGGCAGGCAGGCAGGGAGGCAGGCAGGTAGGGCAGGGGAGGGGAGGGCAGGCAGGCAGGGAGGCAGGCAGGTAGGGCAGGGGAGGGGAGGGCAGGCAGGCAGGGAGGCAGGCAGGTAGGGCAGGGGAGGGGAGGGCAGGCAGGCAGGGAGGCAGGCAGGTAGGGCAGGGGAGGGGAGGGCAGGCAGGCAGGGAGGCTGGGAGGGGAGGGAGGGGGGGGACTTTCCGCCGCAGGGGTCGGGGCGTCGTCTCAACAGCCCTCGTACATCCCGGGGGGGTGACTCATGTTCGGGTTACATCCCCTGTTCAAGTCCGGGCTAGACTGTTTGTTATAAACGCCTCCGAATAAATGAATGAATGAATGAATTGTAATAACCCCTCCCTCGAACCTATAAGAGTGCAAACCTGTCGATGCGATTCTTAATCAGTCATTGAACAATGAACCCCGTTTCTCTTCCTCCTGCTCCTGCAGATCGTGGTGGGCCAAGACACGGCCGACCTCCGAAAGGCCGCCGCCGAGGCCCTGGCGGAGGCGGGCCCCGACGGCGACGGGGTTTCGGAGCCCGGCGCCGCCGCCGCCACCGACGCATCACCTCCGCACACGTACCCCCTGCGCCGCCCCAGCAGCGGCTTCGCTCTGGGCGCTGCCAACAGTCCCCTCAACCGGAGCTACTACAACAACAGCCCGCAACAGCACACTGGCGGCGGCGGTGGCAGCGGCGGCATCGATCCCCTGGCGGCGGCGCCGTCGTACTACCCGGGCCGGCTGGCGTCGGCGACGACGACCACCAGCGGCTGGGATCCGTCGTACAGCGGCGGCGCGGCGGCGCCGCCGCCGCCGCCTCTGACGGCGCGTTCGACGGGCGGCCCGAACTCGCATCGGAAGCCGCCGTCAGGCGCCAATGCGAGCGCCGCCGCCGCCGCACTCGACCAGGCATGGTCCCTCCTGGAGTCGCTCGTCATTCAGCTCCACGACTCCCACGCGTCGAGAGTCGAAATGATGGATACCTTCGACGGCGTTCGCCGTTCGCCGGCGGCCGGCGAGGGCCACGGCGGCGGCGGCGCTGCGGCGGCGCTGCTCGCGGCGGCGGCCGGCATGCACGGCGGCGCGCACCGCCGCCGCGCCGCCGGTGGCGGCGGCCGCGGTCTGCAGCGCCTGTCCCGACTGGTCGATGTGGTGGACCAGGGCGGCGCGGGTCAGGGCATGGCGGAGGCGAAGGAGGCGGCGGCGGAGGCTGCCGTACACAGCAACGCGGTGCGGGCGGCCGTGGCGGCGACGCTGGAGCCCAAGCACACGGAGCAGGCGCTCTACTTCCTCGCAAAGCTGGCGCTGATGCTGCAGCAGGGTGGGTGTTGAAAAGAAACTGGGTGCAACACGGGGGGTCACGGACGGGCGGGATTGGTTGCGGGTTAAGGGTTGTCGACGGTTGGACAGCGCGGCGCGAGTGACAAGGTAACCAGCCCCCGGGCGCCGGATGAAGTACGGCACCCCCCGGCGGATGTGTTCCCAGGGGTTCGCTCCTCGCTCGGGACCCTATCCTCCCCTCCTCCCTCCCCTCCGGACCTCTGCTCTGGCAATCAGCCACAGCTTAATTGCCTTCCACCAAATACGGTAATGTACCCCTCCCTCCTCCTCCTGCCTACCTCCTCTCCCCTCCCTCCCCTCTCCCTCCCCCTCCCCTCCCCTTCCCCTTCCCTTCCCTCTCCTCCCCCTCCCCGGGTTCGTTTTTCGGGTTTCTTTCTTTTTTCACCCCTCCCCCTCCCCCTCCCCCTCCCTGGACAGACCCCCGGCTGCCCCCCGACGCCGGCTTCTTGGTCGCCGCCGGTGTGGACCTGCTTCTGGGGGAGGTCTCCTGGCTGTTGGCGCTGCTGAGGTGCGGCTCGGGACCCGGCTCGCCCCACCTGGCGGCGCTGGCGGCGGCGCTGCGCGCGTACGAGATGCAGCGGTCGTACACGTCGACGCTGCGGGCGGTGGCGGAGCGGCTGGAGATGGCGGCGGAGGAGGCCATGGACAGGTGGGGCGGGGCCGGGTGGCTGCGGCAGGAGGAGGCGGGTGGTGGTGGGGGCGACTGTCAGCTGACGGCCGTCCCGAGAGAGGTGGCGAGGAGGGACGTGGCCGGGTTTGGCGCCAACAGCGGATGTGGGTTGGGAGAGGGCCGCCAGGGGTCGGGCTGTCGGCCGGGGGGGCGGGGAGCCTGTCTGGATGGCTAGCTGGCTTGCTGCACATCTATCCGCCTGTACGGCATCTACCTTGCCGTAGGGCAGGGTGGTGCCGTGGGGCAGGGAGGAATCGAGAGCGAATGGGCAGGCGTCTGAGGCCAGGCTCGGACAGCGCAGGAGGGGGGCCGACCGCACAGCCCGTCGTACATCCCTCATTCGCCCGTACCTCGTTCGTACAACATTCGTACCTTGGTCGTACCTGACTGGGCCCTGCCTCAGCCGCGTGGGCATCGGCACCTCAGACACTCCTTTCATCTTACTTCTGTTCCTAGCGCCGCTCCTGCCTCGAAGCCGCCCTCCTCACTCCTTCCCCAGCCGCCCTCCTCACTCCTTCCCCAGCCGCCCTCCTCACCCTCAACCCCTTGTCGGATACTTGCTCTGGCAGCAGCGCAGCATAAATATGCCTACGAATATACTCCTATACCCCCCTCTGCCCCTACCCGCCCCCGCCCCCGCCCCCTACCCGCCCCCACAGGGCCGCGGTGGTGGAGCGCCAGCTCGCCGCCGCCCGCTCCGCTCTGCAGCGGGCGGGACATCAGGTGACCGACATGGAGGCCAACATGCGGGAGATGGAGCGGGACATGAGGAAGCTGCAGGCGCGGGTGAGGTCCCCTTAGCCCTTACCCTGACCCTGGGAGGGTAGAGGGAGAGTAGGCCCCCACCCAAGGGGGCTTCCCTTAGGGATAAGGGCCCCCAAAAGGGGGATACTCGATCCCCTTGGAAGGGAGGACCCCTTGGAGGAGATGAGGGGGGCAAGGGGGGGCCTGGCGCGCCTGCACTTGACCGCTTAAGAGGGGGGAGGGGGCGCCTGCACTATTGCGGTTTTGCTGTCTGAATGAACACAAGGGAGCGCCCGGAGGACACGATCACGGACACATGAGGGACTGTTTCAAAGCAAAGCCCATCGCCACTCCCACCTCCTTCCCGCCAACCGTCCAACTGCCAACCGCCCAACCACCAGAACGACCTGCTCGAGGAGACCGTTAAGGAGCTCGAGGGTGACGTAGACCGCGTGGAGGTCGCACATGAGGCTCGGGAGGCCACCCTGGAGCACGCTGACCGGCTGGCGGGGGCCTTACGGGACGAGCACCTGGCGCGGATCCGGTCGCGGTCCCGGGGGGTGCAGGTGGCGACAGAGGGCGACTCCAGTGACCCACGGGCCCTCCCGCCCGTTCTGAAACCCTCGGCCCACCAGTATTACCCCATCACGCCCTGCGTTTCCAGCCGCCATCTGATGGGGGGTTCGGGCGGCCGGAAGAGCGGCGCCGCCAGCCCGGTTTCTCGCTCCGGAACCAAGAAGCACCTCGGCAAGACCCATGGGTCGGTCAGCCGCAAGGCCGTCTCGCGAGCGGGGTCGCGACGGCCGCCACGCGGCGGCGATGGGGACGGGGACGGCGCCGGCGGCGGCGCGAGCATCCGCGCCGCCGCCGCGGCGGCGGCGGCGGAACTGGCGGCGGCCAGGGCCGCCGCCGAGGCGTCGGACGGCGACGACGACGATCCGGGCGCCGCCGCCGCGGCCGACGACGGCGGCGCCTCGCCTCCAGACGACTCTTCTTTGGCGGCGGCGTCATCCCGACTGGGCGCCTTGAAGCGTGGCGGCGGAGCCGCCGCCGCCGCCGGCGGTGTACGGGTCGTCAGTTGGATCGATCGGTCCCCGGAGCGCCGTATTCCCAGCCCCGACATGCGGCCGCCGTCAGGACTCGGCGACGGCGGCGACGATGGCGGCGGCGCCGCCGCCGACGCCGCGGGGAGGGGCGACGGCGCGGAGGGCGGCAAGGGCCGACGGAGCCGCTCGCCGTCGCCTCGGTCCCGACCCAAATCGAACCGGGCGCACAAATCGAAGGTGACCCACGGGTCGGTCCCGGAGGCGCCCCCGTCACCGCCGCAGCCCAAGCCTGCACCTCCGGATCCGCTGCAACCGCCCCCGGCCGCCGCCTTGATGCCGCGGCAGCTGCAGCAGGAACAGTTACTGCATTTGCAGCAGCAACCGAAACCATTAGCACGGCGCGGCGTGGACGGCCTGGAGTACTGGACGCAGCCGCCGTCGTCGGGCCGCAGCGGCGACGGCGCGAGGTCAACGTCGACGGGCGACGGCGCGGAGCCGGAGGGGCTGCCGATGGTGGTGCGCGACGAGGCGCTGGAGCGGGCGGCGAGGGACATGTTCTCCGACGTGTTTGGGCGGCAGCAGAGCGGCAGACCCGCGGGTCGGTGAGGGACCGGTGGGACGTAAACATGTAATTGAAGACGGCGGGACGCGACGGGCTGCTGGGTGATCTGCTGCTGGCGCTGATCTGCTAGTCTCGGCAGTTGTTGCTGCTGCGCAGCAGAGGCGCGTCTTTTTTACGCCACACTTAATGAATGTAACCGTTACAAGGTGGACACGCTTGATGTGAGACGCTGTGTGTACGATGTAGACCGTTGGCATATGTGCTCCGGAACCAGTGTGTGCGTGGGCACCAGGGGATTCAAGCAACCCATCCGGGGAAGGGAAGGGAATGCCGTGGGTCGCAAAGGGCTTGCTTGCTGCAGGTGTGTCAGTGCAGATGTTTGATGTCGTATCGTACATGTCATACATGTCGTGCATGAAGCTGTGGGCCTTCATGGGGCTAGCACGGCTGTGTGATCCGGCCGCCTCCGCTAGTTGCTGTCCTGTGAGCCTGCACTTTGCTGCTGTTGATGTTGTTGTTGCTGCTGTGATGATTAGGATCGGAATAACGATGCCGCCTTGAGATTGGCGATGTCGCGGAGTGGCCCACGAGGGCCGGCCGAGGGACCGTGGGGGTGTCGTTACAGGTCACGTGTACCGTATCCGGGCATGCCGTACCGTTGGGACGAGCAGGAAGCAGACCGACCGCGACGGTATTCTGTGTTACTGCCTCGGGATGGCGCCCCTTGGGGGTCAGCGCGCAGCACACGGCGATGTCTGCAGAGTGGAGTGCACAGCGGTGTGGGGATGGCTGAAGGGGTGTTGGTAGCTTTGCGTTACACACTGGAAGCCCATTCTGGAAAGGGATCGCCATCACCGTCACCGTCACCGTCATCGACCGTCTTCGTGTCGGGCAGCACACGTATGTCATGGGCCATCCCATCCCATCACGTCACATCCCATCACATCCCATCCCATCACGTCACATCCCATCCCATCACGTCACATCCCATCCCATCACGTCACATCCCATCCCATCACGTCACATCCCATCCCATCACGTCACATCCCATCCCATCACGTCACATCCCATCCCATCACATCACATTCTGGGACATCACATTCTGGAATATCACCCTGGACACCAGGCAGGGAGGGGAGAGCCTCCCGCCGAGCTCGTCGCTGCCCCCCATCCCAGAGGCTCTTCCGCTCAGCCGTTCCTGCCACAGGCGCACAGCTACAGCTGTAGTAGGGTTGGAGGTCCTCCGGGTGCTTCTGCTACCGCCGCTGCACCTGCACCTGCTGCTACACCTGCTGCCCTACAGCCGCTGCTACTGCCGCTCCTCCTCCCCCTGCTACTGCCGCTCCTCCTCCCCCTGCTGCTGCTGCTGCTGCTGCTGCTCCTCTTGCCTGTGTCGCTGCTGCTGGGCCGTCCCGAGATCGGGGGCTCCTCCACGGGGGCCCTCTGCGGGCGGCTGCGGGGCCGCACCCGGGGGCCGCTGCAGTGCCTTGAGCACCTGCGGGCGGGTTGTTAGGTTGTTGGGTTGTTAGGTTGTTGGGTGGGTGTAATGGGCCCCGAGAGAGCAGGTGAGCGAAGACCGACGACCAGAGGAACACACAACACGAGGTCACGCTGAGGGCTAGGGGCTAGGGAGGCGGGCGCTGACTGCACCGTGCGAGGGAGAAGTTGAACGTTGTACCCGAAGATTTCCCTTTCAGTTTTCCCCGAATGTCCCCGTACGTTTGCATCGTACGTCCCCGTACATCCTGCCCGACCCCCGGGGGGAGGCGGCCAACAGGACCCCAGCTGACCTGCCGTACGGCGGCCACGTCCTGCCGGCTGAGCGGGTTGACCCTGTCGAAGAACCCCCGGATGGCGAACTGCAGTACGTCCCTGTTGTACTGGTTGAAGAAGGACCGGACCTCCAGAGCGCCGAACAGTCGGGACAGCATGCCCTCCACCTGCGGCGGAGGCGGAGGAGGCGGGGCCCCCCATCGCCGGAGTCTCCACCCCCACTGCAGACGCTGGCGCCTGGTTGTCGTCGATTGGAAGTCCCTTCTTTGGACATTTCGCTGTCTTGGTTTTATCATCATCATGAAAGGTATAGAGGCGGGGGTCCCCATCGCCATCTATCGGATGTCGGCCCGCGTGACGGGCGCGTCGTCATCCCGCGCGCGCGCACACAGGGAGGGCAGTACTACACACGGCGTACGGCATGCCGTACCTCACGTCGGGACGCGCGGTCTCGCTTGGCGCCCAGGCCGGGCCTCCGGGGAGCCCTGTACGGCAACATCGTCATCATCAGAACCATCAGTACCATCTTGAAGGGGCGAAGGTGAGGGCGAGGGTGGGCGCCTCTTCTCATCAACGACCGCAAACGCCTCGCCCCCGGCGCTACCCCTCGTCGCGGCCACAAACCCCCGCCCCGCGATCCACGGCAAAGGTTTGCCACCCCGCCCCCAGGACCGCCCTGAGTTCCCCCGCCCGCCCACCCGCCCGTGTACGACATCCCATCCTCGAGCCAGGGGCGGCTCCCGGCGACTGCGAGGGGTGACGCGCGCGTCCCTCGTGGACGGACCCATGGGTCGCCGTACAATCATGGGCCCGCGGCGCCTTCGCGGCCTTCGCGGATCCCCCCGGAGCCTTCCGGGTCTGAACCGCACCTGAACAACTCGTAGCAGACGATGAGCACCGCCTGCCCCAGGTTGAGCGAGTAGAACCCGGGGTCGGTGTCGATGGTCAGGATGGCGTTGGCGCGCACGAGCTCCTCGTTGTACAGCCCGTTGTCCTGCGCGCACCGGCGGACGGAAGGCGGACGACGGAAGGCGGACGGAAGGCGGACGAGGGTGACGGAAGGCGGACGGAAGGCGGAAGGCGGACGAGGGTGACGGAAGGCGGACGACCAAAAGGCCGACGACGGAGGATGGATGGATGGATGGGTGGATGGATGGATGGATGGATGGGTGGATGAGTCGAGACAGTTTGCGCAGGACTGCGACAGAGTGCGAGGGTTACAACAAGACGGAGTGGGACCGGACGGGGCTTCGCTGCTTGGGCGGCAGGCTCGCCTGCCCGCCTCCGCCGCCGACCATTGCCCGGGCGGGAGAGGGGCCGGGAAAGTGGGCCGTGGCGGGGGGTTGCCGTAGTAGGGGGCAATGCGTATGGGAGGTCCAGGGAGGATGGGGCGGCGCAGCGCCATACCCGGCAGGACTACGGCATGGCCTACCGTCTCGCATGGGCCGCATCGTGTTGCAGAGGACCCCGATTGAGCTTCTTCCCGGTGGATTGCCTCAATTTTCATCTGTCTGGCCAAGACCGTTACCGCCCCGCCCCATACCCCGGCGCGCTCACCTCCCGCCCCATGCCGCGCCCCGCCCCGCCCCATGCCCCCGCCCCGCCCCATGCCCCCGCCCCGCCCCGCCCCATGCCCCGCCCCGCCCCATGCCCCGCGCCCCCGCCCCGCCCCGCCCCGCCCCGCCCGGGGGCCCTCACCTCCCGCCCAAACATGACGCCGATTCGGGTCCCCGCCGGCGGCAGCGCGTCCTTTCGCGCGGATTGGATGAACGGGGGAAGGGTTGAGGGAAGGCAAGGCAAGGCAAGGCGGCAGACAGGACGACAGCACGGCGCGGGCTGGAGGGTAGAGAAGCAGGGTGAGGTCCGCGCGTTGGGACTGCCGGTGAAGCGGGGGAAATCACGGGGCCGGGTTGCTTACATGATGAGCGTTTATATGACAGGCCCCGACTAAGAACCTACGACCGAAACCGCTGGTGGGTGCCACACTGGGTTGGGTTGGGTTGTTTTCCTAGCCACACTGCCCCAGCGGGCCATCGGTCCAGGGAGGAAGGCCGAAGCGGAATCGGCAGCGTCAAGCGGCTTCTGGCAGTGTGTCTGACAGCAGCGCGGCCCTCCCTGGAGACGGCCTGGTGCACTCCGGCGCCCCTTCAGAGCCGCACGCCCCACTCAACCCCCTTCCTCTGGATCCACGGGGCCCAGCTCCGCAGCTCGCCGTACTCCAGAACACGAGCGGTGCGCTGCGCACCACGGTGTGCCCCAGGTACCGTAAGCGGGCCCCAACCTGCTGATGCATCACCCAATCCGGGCGGGAGGTAGGTAGCGCACCTGCAGCCGCCGCAACAACACGACGTCCTTGGCCAGCTTGTCCTGCGCACGTGGCCGGCCCGATGTGGCGTACACGTACTGCAGGTCGGCCAGCGCGGCGTCCAGCGTGTCGTACACCTGCAGGGCGCGCAGGTGCAACCCAACCCCCGGGGAGGGCGCCGCCCGTGACACCGAAACCCGCTGGGAAACCGTAGACCTCACGATACACATCAGGAGGTGAGGCGTGAAGGCAAGCTGCGCCCCGTGCCATTACACACAAACAGCGGATTGTCCAATGGCGGATTGCTTGTTTGAATGGCCTTGGGGCCACCGCCGGGCTGCAGCCCGCCCCGCCTTAGCCCGCGGCCGTGGCTGCACACCTGGGCTGCGTCGATGACATCCACTGCCCGTGCCGCCACCGCGCGCGCCTTCTCGTTGGGCCACTCGCCGCCCGCCGGTCGCACCAGCCGCAGCTCCCGCAGCCCGAAGTTCTTCATGCCGCGCGCGGCTGCGCCGATGTTCTCCCCGCGCTTGGGCTCCACCAGGATCACGACCACATCGCTGCCGCCGCCGCTGCTGGTGCTGGTGCTGCTCGTACTCGTGCTGGCCTCGGCGTTTTCGGAGCCATCGGATGTGGCTCGCGCAATAAGATGGCTGCACCGTCGGCAGTGGTGGCGAGGGGGCCGGGGGCGTTGGTGTGGCCGTGCTGGCGAGGGAGCGGGTAGGGCGCGATGGAATGTGGAGGAGCACTGAAGACGGAAGGAGCGTGGCGGAGGGGTCTCCGAGAAGAGGCTGACGGTTGACGCTGCAAATGGACTTCCCGAAGGAGAAGGAGAGGCATGGGAATGGGTAGGGATGTGGCAGGCGGTGCCGGCAGCTGTTGGGGCCCATGAAGTAGGCGGCGCCCGACAGAGCGGAGAAGGCTTTGGTGAAATTAATCCCATCATCATTATTGATAAATTATTGTGAACTGGATTCACATGGACCCGACTGCTACATTGCCTTGCGCGGAACATTCGGTTCGTCTGTCAACGACCTGGCCGTTGGCAAATTGCAAACATGATACTCTTGACTTGCCACGCGGAAAGCCCAAGCGTATGTTAATACAATAAATGCAGTACATACCAGGCTTATAAACTACAAGTACTTGGACGCTGTTTGTTCCACACAATCTGCAGTTCCGGCGTTCTGTCTTTGCAAGCGATGTCCAACGCGACATGGCCATAGGCTAGGGCTCGTGATCAATTGAAAATCTATCAAGCCCCGGTCGAAAAGCGAAACCAATTCGGCGGCTGTGATACTTGGTAAAAGTCACGGTCGCCCTTAAATGTTGAAGTCGCGGCAGCCGGTGGAGCTGTCGGGCTTACGAAGTGCAGACCTTGACGAATTATCAGGTCCGGCATCATCTAGACATAGTTGCAGTGACTCCGGTCCCGCCGCCAACATCCAGCCCTTTCGCACCCACAGGCCTCGTCAAACGACCAGGCCCAGCCCTTCACGTTAAACTCGATGGCCACAGAGTGGTGGAACGTCGCGCGACAGAGCTGAGGCGTCTGCAGCGACAATTCAGCGGTTTGGTTGCACGACCTTCCCGGTATCAGGATGACGCGCTGGAGAGCTGGCGCAGCGAGAGTGAGCCCCCCGCGTCCCTCCCTCCCTTGAATTTTCTTTTACACACAGCCCGACACGACCTGCCCGTCATTCCTAGTTGCCCCTTCTGGGCGACACTGCTGGGTGCCCCGGCTTCGTTGGCGGCGTTGCTCATCGCATCGCGTGGTGTGTCGATCCGCCTAATTCGGTCACTCTCTTTTGAGATATCCACACGTACCCCGTCCCTGGCTCCCCGCCTGTCCGCTTTCCGACCCCTCCTCCCTGCAGCCTATGTTCCCGCGCAACAGCGCTGGTGCACCCGCCTGGACCGCGACGTCCGCGCCGTCTGCTCCGAAGCCGGCCTCTCAGCCGCCGCCGCGGACGCCGTCACCCGCGCCGCCCGCCGCGGCGGCCTCCCGCAGAACCCCGGCGTGCTCCTCTCCCGCCTGCTGCGCTTCCAGGACTGCCTGGGGCCGCCGCTGGGCCGCCGCGGCGTGCTGACCGTGCTGCGTGCGGCGCCCAGCCTGCTGCGCTACTCGCCGGAGAGCCTGCGGTGGAACGTCGACATGCTATCGGCGCTGCTGCCCGACGGCGCCGCCGTGGCGGCGGCGGTGCAGCGGGCGCCCATGCTCCTCGGCGCCTCCGCAATCACCGTCTGGGGCAACTTCGAGGGGCTGCGAGGACTGCTCCGCCTCGATCATGACGCGGCGCTGCGCCTCGTGATCCGAGCCCCACGGCTGCTGCTCAACAGCCGGGGCGCGCTGGAAGGGCGCCTGGAGGCGCTGGCCCTGCTCGCCGGCGGCGGCGGCGGCGCCTGCGGCGCCGCCGCCGCTGCGGCCGTACGCCGTCGCGTGGCGGCGGTCGTGGCCCGCCAGCCGGCGCTCCTGGGCTACTTTCCGGGGACGTTGGAACGCAACCTCCGAGCCGTCGCGGCGGCGCTGGGCGTGCCGTTCGAGCGGGTGCAGCCGCTGCTGCTGAAGCAGCCCGCGCTGGTGATGCTGGCCCGTGGGTCGCTCCGCGACCGCGTGGCGGCGCTGCGCGACGCCATCGGGCTGTTCGACGGGGAGGAGCTGGCCAGTGCCGTACTGCGTCAGCCCAGCCTGCTGACGCTGTCGCCGGACAGCGTGCGGCGCAAGGTGGGCGCGGTGGCGAGCGTGCTGGGGCTGGAGGGCGCGCCGGGCGAGCTGAGTGCCGTACTGCGCGGCGCGCCGCAGCTGCTGACGCTGGCGGAGGACAGCGTGAGGTCTAAGGCGGCGGCGTTGCGAACGGCGGTGGCGCCGTGCGGCGCACTGCGCGCGCAGCTGGAGCGCGCGCCGCCGCAGACAGTGGCGCTGTGGCTGTGCCTGAGTGCGACGCGGTACGAGCATGTACGGACGGTGGCCGAGCTGGCGGCGGCGCAGGGGGCCTGCGCGATGGGGCCGGAGGCGGCGGGAGAGGAACCCGGGGCGCCGACGGCGCGACGGAGAGGCAGGCCGCGGCGTGTCGTACAGACGGGACCCCTCGATGTAGAGCAGCTGTACTTGGATCGGTTGCGGTCGGCGGGGGTGGTTGACGAGGTGACTGTCGTACGTCGGACGGCGACGGCGACGGAGGTGCCAGCGGCGGCGGCGGACTCGACGGACGGTTCGGTGGTCGCAGCGGCGGAGGGCGCTGTTTGCGGGGAGCAGCCATGCGGCGGGGGCAGGGCGGCAGCGGAGGCGGCGGCGCCAGCGGCGGGTTGCCGTACGAAGCTGTCGCTGTACACCCTGCTGCGCGACGGCGGCAAGGGACAGCCTCCAAGGTTGGCTGAGCCGGGGGTGCTGGTAGGATTATCACGGGTGGCGGAAAGGCCGAGGGCGCGCAAGTCCTCCCCATGCGGCGGCGGCGGCGGCGGCGGTGCTCCAGGGAAAGCGGAGATGGCCGCAACCGTCACGGAAGGCCCCGCGGCGGACCTGGTAGCAATGCAAGTGCCTTGCAGCGGCGAGGGTCGCAGCGGCGCGTACGGCAGCGACGCTTCCGCCGCGTCAAGATGTGCATCTGGATCCGGAACCGGATCTGGATCTAGGTTGGGGACGCGGCACACGGGCAGCGCAAGGGTCCGCTTACGAGTTGTACGAGCAGAGCGATGACGTGATTGTACGGAATTGTACGACATAGAGTTGGAAAGGTGGTCACTGGTTTGACACTCGGCAGCCGGAAGACTGCGACGGAGGAGCGTCGCGGGCAGCGGAGGGGCTTGCGGAGTTTCTGCAGCAGATATGCAGAATGCGCCCGTGGCGGCGGCGTCGGTGTCCGTTTGCGTTTTCAGTTCCGGGTTCAGGGTGGTTGGTTCGTGGCAGGGGGACCCGGTGTACGTCTTGTCGGCGCCTCGACGGTGTCGGTCGCACAGCTGGGCGATGCACGCGTACCTGCTACCCGAGCTGGCGGATGGAAACAGGAGAGGGGCCGGGCGGCCTCTCTGCGGCAGCGGACGCCGCGGGTTTTCCTCCTGGATGACCCTACGAACATCCGTCCGCAATAACGCTGAAGCGTTCGGACGGAGTCTGTGCCCGTGGGCCGCGGCTATCATCGATCCCGTTTTATTGTGTGTCCGTGGGATGACGCACACATCGTGTTCTTGGTGGGCAGCGTGGCATTATTCGGCGGGGCCGCATCCTTTGGCCCTGCAACGGACCCCGAGGGGCCAAGGAGGTGCGGAAGCGGCCTGAATTGCTGTCGAGGTGTCAGGAGATATCAAGGACTCCAGAGTTTCAAATACTCCATGACCATTTGGTGCTTGTCTGGGAATGGCAGCTGGCGCTGCCGGATGAGATCCAGAAGCCTGGGTTCCAAAAGCGAGCAAAACAACGCAGCGCAGCACACTGCAGCAGATGCAATCGTAGCCACACATCCTCGCATCATGTTGTTTGATCCATGAAATATCAATCCTTCTTGTATTTCGTTTACGTCACATGAATCGAGTCTAACTCGACCATTCGATGAAGTTATGCCGATTCCCCTGATGAAGCGTTTCAGCCGTCAACCACAAGCAACAAGACTCCATCATAAAAGCACTTGTATATCTCATCACACCTGTCGTCCTGCCGGGACCAGGTCTCCCACTTTTCGACTTGCTCCAGCAGCCCTTCGCGAAAGAACTGGCCCCGCGGCGCAGCCCTCTGTTATCATGAAATCACACAAGAACTCTCCTGCGGACGTCCCCGTGAGGGTCCTGCGGCCAGAGGATGACCCACGGACCATCGAGCAGTGCTGCGAGACAATCGGTCAGGTAGGGCCCGGTCGGTCGGTCAGGCGCGGCGACGCGAAGGCGATTGCAATATGCCTTTAACATACCGAATCGGGACGCTCTCCACCCGTCAGACTCAATCCAGCTGCCAAACACCAATGTACCGCCATTGCCTGCAAACGCAACACAGCAACGGAACAGCAACGGAACGGCAACAGAAGCAGGGGCCAACGCCCCGCATGTGCCCCTTCTCCCGTGCCCCGTTTGTCTGCCTCCCTGTGTGTGTGTGTGTGTGTGTGTTATCAAGGAGAAAAGCGTGTGTGTGTGTGTGTGTGCGCGACCCCGGGTACTCCGACAGGCCTTCGAGTCGGAGCCCAACAACGAATTCTTCAGCAGGCACCCGAGCCTGCACTTCGAGCGCTGGCGGGCTATCGCCGCCAACACGCTCCTCCGCAGTCGCGGGGTGCCGCTGGTGCACCTGCTGGAGCCCGGGGTGGAGGGGGAGGGGGAGGGGGAGCCCGGGGTGGAGGGGGAGGGGGAGGCGGAAGGGGAGGGGCAGGCGGGAGGGGAGGGGCAGGAGGACACGACGAGCGGTCCCGAGGGGCAGGAGGACACGACGAGCGGTCCCGAGGGGCAGGAGGACACGACGAGCGGTCCCGAGGGGCAGCAGCCGCCGCCTCCTCAGTCGTCGTCTCGGGCGCCGCCACGGGAGGTGGTCCCCTCGGTGATGTTGGCGTACCAGTACCCGGAGCAGAAAGGTGTGCGGCGGGCCTCGCGGCAGGGGCGGCGGCGGCGGCCTAGGTTTCGGCCGCCTAGGAGTTTGTGGCTGCAGTGCAGTGCAGGGCAGTGCTGTGCAGGGCAGTGCTGTGCAGGGCAGTGCTGTGCCCTGACGTTCGCCGTGACACCGCCTCCACTCCCCCTCTCCTGACAAACATGGCCTGACAAACAAAGGACGTGCAGTGGGATTCACCCTGCCAATCGTTCCTGCCCCTTCCTGCCTGTACGAGAGTACGACAGTCCCCGACGACGCCCCCGAGCCGCCGGGCATCATCGATCTGGCGAGCACCTCCCGACCCGAAGCCGTGCCCGTACGGGATGACTTGCTGTCGTACATGTCCACCAAGAAAGCGGAGTTCCTCAACGTGCGGCCCGTGGGTTGGCGTGGTGGGAAGGATGACTGGCGGCAGTCGGCATGTACGGTGTTGGGCGGGCTGGGGCGGGCTGGGGTGGGATTGGGTAGGAACCTGACCCCCGGGGGAAACGCACGGGGAAACTGTTAAGGATCCAATTGGATCCAACACAGACACAACCGGAGAAGGAAAGCTGAGAAGGGCGAGGCAGAAGTGGGGCCGGGAGCTAGCAGGGCAGGGCGGTTCCGCAGCCGCAGCCGGGAACACGTGAGTTAGTTCGGCGGGGGCAGCACAACCGTCAACCGTCAACCGTCAACCCGCCTGCACGCGCGTGTTCCCGCAGGCCCACGGGTCATTCGAGTACATCGCCTTCCTGGCCACCCGCCCGGAGTACTGGGGCAGGGGCCTGGGCTCTCGGTTGCTGCGTTACGTGACGGACAAGTAAGTACGGAAGGCATCGGTGTACGGTGAGGGTACGGCAGTAGCATCGGGACAACGGCCAAAGTTGTTGCACATACATATGCCGTGTGGGCAGTGGAACTCATGACCCCCCGCGCGCGTACCCAGCGGCCATCCGCCCACCCGCCCACCCAGCCACCCGCCCACCCAGCCACCCGCCCCCCTGCCCCTCTGATGTCCGTCCCTCCCCAGGGCGGATGCCGCGGGCCGCTGGTGCTATCTGGAGGCCACCAACGAGGACAATGTACGGCTGTACGAGAGGTGAGGTGTACGGATGTACACCCAAGGTCTCCATCAGGGTGTCTCGGCAGCTGGGATGCGGGGCGGCGCTGCGGCTGCTGCGTCGCGTCGCCGGAACGAGTTCGGATCCTCTAGGGTTGAGACTTGAGAGGGAGGCCGCGGTCCGGGACATTATTCCACAGCAGCTTAGCTCTCACCGACAGCCAGCCTTGGAGGGGCATTGAACCTGAACAAACATGTGTTGTCGATGTCGGCATATTTCGTGTTGCCCGGGATCTGCGGTTATCGATGCTCGCGCTCTCGCCGCTCATCGATCCTACGGACTGACCGGACTCGCCGCCGGAAGCGCCCCACACGCACCTCCATTCGCTTACGCGCCCCTCGCTCAGCCCCCCGACGCCGCCCCCCGACGCCGCACTGCTGCCACCGCCACCGTCGCCCCCCTTGCGCCCCCCCCATACGCGCCGCTGCCAACGTGCTCTGCCCGCAGACACGGCTTCCGGCCGCTGGAGACCAGGACGTGGACCCTGGGGTCGGTCCCTGGGAAGCGGCTCTTGTTGATCCTGATGGCGAGGCCCCCGGCTGCGGCCGTGTCCCCTCACCCATGAAAGCCCTGCCTGGGGAGCTGTCTGCCTGCCTGCATGTTTGCCTGCCTGCGACAACCCTGGACGGAGGGAGACGGGGGCCGGAGTCGAGGGGGCCTCTCGGGTGTCAGGGTGAAGCCGGGACCTTCACCGTCGTCGAAGGATTGGGTGGCCGGGATGGTGGCTGCGGGTGATGATCCACCACCATGGCGCAGGCGGGGCTTGTGCCCGAGGGGCAGTGCCTCCTGACGCGGTCCGCTGTGCGCAGCAACCGCCGCCGCCGCGCGCGGTTGTGCGCTTGGGATGACGCGATGACTAAGCCGACACAACGTCCCACAATGATGGACACGGCGCCCGTACCCGGGTGCTACCGGGTTTCAACAGCTTCAGCTGTAGTTGGCTGTAGCCTGCTAAAGTTGCAGGTGGTTGGGGCCGCCAACCAAGCAAGTACGACAGTGGCAGCCGGATTGAGCGAGCCGTCCCCGCGCTGCAGTCTTGCCACATGCTGATGGGAGGGTGCCAAGGGGGAGTTGCCTGCTGGCCGCATGCAAATAGCTGTGCCCGTGCAGGGGACAGCAATGTTCTCGGCCTGTGCTGAAACCCACGATACCGCGCGAACTGCCAAGGAGAGGGCTATTCGTTACATCTGCACCGCCATTCTCCCTTCCGCCTTGCAAGGCCTAGAGGCCTTGCCACCGCATTGTTGTACGGTATGCCACGCTCGTACGGCTGCGTTTCGAATTTGTTTGCAGCTTTTGCGAATGCAACGCACAATGTCGACTGGTAGCTCGTTGTCAAA
Source organism: Eudorina sp. 2006-703-Eu-15 (assembly GCA_003117195.1). Taxonomy (NCBI): domain Eukaryota; kingdom Viridiplantae; phylum Chlorophyta; class Chlorophyceae; order Chlamydomonadales; family Volvocaceae; genus Eudorina; species Eudorina sp. 2006-703-Eu-15. The sequence continues at coordinate 188,499 of BDSI01000091.1, forward strand.
GTTCATCTGGCACCTTGCAAGTACAGGACGGTGGCGTTTCCCAATACAGGACAGCTCCTGTGAAATTACCATCAGTGTCATTATAGTGTAAATGCCATACATATTCGATGGCGTCGCCGGTTGATGAAGGAAGTCGCATCGTCAAGCAGGTTATTGACAGCGGTGCTTTCGACGACATTCGGAAAAACGTGAGTTGACTACGGATATGCGAGAGCGATCTAACAATCCTATAAAATGGGGGGCGCGGTTTGCAGGTTTTCGAGGAGTTGCGCCACAGTGCTGCGTTGCGCGAATACGTTCGGGACCAGGTAGACAATAGCAAGACGTTGACAGGAGACAACAGTAAAGGCTTCAAAGACCGCAAGAAGGTCCTCGACGACCTGCAAACCGAGTTGAAGTAAGTAGATGGCCCTTGGGACAGCCACCGGTCCGCTGTATCTGATAATACGCTTTGTTTCCCTGCTGATTGCAGGGACAGATTAGTGGAGAGGGCTTCTCGAGTTGTCTGGGATATACTCACCAACGCGGATGGCCGCGTTGCGCAGGACATTGAACGGAAGGTACGCCCACGGACATGCACGCTCGCATTCGTGCACACAGCAACACGGATTACGCTGCATGCTTGCGGTTGAGTATATTGCGCATCAGAGCACGAAAAGTGCCACCACCAAAGCCCTCCGAAATTGGTCGCCAGGTACACGAGGCCGCCATCCATCTGCACGACGCCCGCGAAAAGCAGCAGCAGCAGCAGCAGGCCGCGGTGGGCGCCCCGCCGCAGGAAAAAATAAACCCACCTGGCCCGATGGAGACTGGGCAAGGCGCGTCCCTGCCTCCCCGCGTCCCTACCATCGCCACTGCGACGCTAGCCGGTCAGCCTCTTCAGCAGCAGCAACAACAACAAAATCGTCCCCCGCCCAGACATTACGGGGTGTACGGCAACTCCTAGCGCTGTACGGCGCCTCCGAGGATGCCCTCCGAGGAGAACCCAAATGCGTGCCAATGCGTTTCGAGCTGACAGCGCTTCTGTGGCGGAGGCGTACGGCACCCACCACCTCCGCCGGCACAGTGATGCCGGGCGGGTGGGTAGGTGGGGGGGTGCTGCGTTCCTCTCAGTAGAGCTGGTCGGGGATGAGGACCTGCGCCCACAGCGACGCACGGGCGATGTCCGTGTACGACACTTATTTGAGTGTAGTACGGTGCTGACACGGACGCATGCGGCATATGGTTGATAATAACAAGTATGGTCTGTCGAATCCTGGGGGAGCCATTGGTGGTGGTGGTCGTGACAGACCGGTAATGGCACCGGTAATATGGAATGCGGTGTAGTCGGATGCACACCGTTTTGAGTGGACCATGACAGGACCATGACAGGACAATGACAGGACGGCGGTCCGATCCAAACTTGTGTCGCACGGGATCTGTTGCTGTGAGCGAATGTAAGCCGGTTTGTGAGCGGATGACACGCACCTGATACCCGCCGGACCCACACGCCCCCGCTCCCCCCCCCCGCAGCGCCGGAACCACTCAAACCCCCCACGCACCATGTGCATGTCCCGGGCCGTGTCCTCCAGGTTCAGTGTTTCAAAGTCGCCAGTCGAGTATAGTACACGTGCCTCCCGGGTGGCCACATTCACGTCCTGCGCGCACCGGTGGTTGCAGCGGGTCGCGGCGGGTGCAGTGTGGCGTGGTGGGGACTGGGGGCGGCGGGTGCAGTGTGGTGTGGTGGGGACACACTCCTCGCTTTGTCGCATTAGGATAGTTCACATAGGTTAATTCCACAAGTCTCTTGATTTAGACTACTATACGGCAACCATTCAGCCGGCGGTTGCTACCGGAGCTCTGCCTCAGCCAACGGTCGCTCGCGGATGCGGCTGGTCTGCGTCTATCCTCTGCGTTGCCGTCACCATTCACTACCATCTGGGTTGTCGGTAATTCGGGTTTCGGGTTAAGGGTATTTCGGGTGTCATTTACTTCCTTCGCCTACATCGCCTGATACGCTGGACTTCGCTTCTCGCGGCTCAGTCCGGCTTTACACACACACGCTCAGTCCTCTGATGCCCAACCCAGCAGCAACAGCAACACGAGACACCGAACCCGCAGCGGCCCTTCCCCGCCCCACACGACGTCCAGCATTTCCGGCCCTGCATTTCCCACCCACAGTTAACAGCAAAACCCCCCGGGCCCGGAGGGCGGATCCCTCACCCCCCCTCCACCCCTTTGTCCATAACGACAGCGAAGTCGCGAAGAGCCACCGAGTGCATGCGTAGGTGGTGTCCACCGGCCACCGGCCGATGTCTCCCTCTCACCCGGGCCGGCCCCCTCCCCCAACCTCAAGTTCCTATACCCACCTCCCCCCAACCCCACCTGGATCTCAATCAGGTACCAAAGGTTGTCATCCGGCCAGAACAGCTCCGCGTGCCGCCCCACCAGGTCCTCCCGGATGTCCTCGGGACAAAGGTACCGCACCAGGCCCCCCGTGGCCGCCTGGGGCCGACTGGAGGACGGCTTGTAGCCTGGAAGGGTGGAGGAACAGGAGGAGGAGGGGTGCGGTCACGAGTCGGGGAGTCGGCCCCCGCGAATGGGGATAACATGGACGCGGCGGGCTGGACATGGTGTGGGATTGGAGTACCGTACATGGTGTGGGATTGGAGTACCGTACATGGTGTGGGATTGGAATGCCGTACAAGGTGGCTCTGTGATGGGGGGAACAAACGGTGCCCGCCCTTTTGGGTCCGCCCGTTGAACCGCCACCCCCCATGCGTGTGCCACGCATCGGTTCCCCAATCCATACCCCCATGCGTTCGTTCCGCAGTTTCGAGGAGAGCCAGGAGCCGGACGGCCGCTGCGCCGCGCTGCGCTGCTTCCAGAACGCTGACACCCCCCCCTGCCCGCCCGCATTACAGAGGAAACCATGCAGCAATCATCGGTGCCCACCCCACCCCACCCCACCCTTCCATACCCTACCCTGCCGTACCCGGAGAGAACCCCCGCGACTGCCCCTGGGGGCCGGTGCTGCAATCGGAAAGCAACCCAACGACACTGCCCTAGCCCACCCGACCCTCCCCCCCTTGGAGTTCTAGGTGTGCCCGGGCTCCTGTCTTCCTGGGTTCGGGGGCTTTTTTCCTGCGTCGGTTTGTAGGGCCCCCCCCCGTGGTAGGCCTTCCGACTTCCGATGAGGCAGTGGAGGACGCCCGCTCTCACCAGGAGGCGGCGGCCGCATGAACGGCACGGGCGCTTCGGCGGCGACGGGCTCCTCGTACGCCGGCAGCGACTCGATCTGGTACTCCTCGAACGAAGACGACTGTGGGCAGGTTGGGGTCGGGGATGGGGTGGGGTTGGGGTCGGTCGCATGAGAGGGGACAGGCGGGCAGCCCCCCTGGAGCCGGTCGGTAAAGTATCTGTCCTCTCCGGGTTGGGTCGGGTTCGCATTTTGCTTGTTACTGCAGTGGCGGCAGCGCGGCCGCGCCGTCACGCGCCCGCGCGCGGTCTCTATCTCTCCGTTGCTATGCAGGTACCGCACCACGTAAGTATACTAAGTTATGCTGGGTGTGCCCGGGTTCGTTCGTCGGTATTATTTTTTTTTCAATTTAACCCCCCTGGAGCCGTAACCCACATGGTTGGTCGAGTGCGTGTGGATACCCCGAGAAGGTTTGCGTGCACCTGAGGGGGTCGCACTCAAACGAATCGGTCCATCCGTCCATCCGTCCATCCGTCCATCAGGAGCAGGACTCCCGCCCCAATCGTCACACGCCCACCGCCCTTCTGAAGCTGTGGCATGCAAGGCAAGGACCTGACGGCCGATTCGCGCGCAAGCCGCCGCCAAGCGAGACCGCCGCATCCGCCGTACCCGCACACGCCTCGGGGAGAGGCCCCCCTTATTCCCGTACCCCCAAGAAGCCCCCCCGAGGGCTGCATCGGGTCGGCCACAAGGCCACAGGGACGCAGGGCCGCACCTGCGTGTTCAGTTGCAGGGCCGCAACTGACGCCTTCTTCTTCGCGGGCGGGGGCGGAGCGGCCGCCGCGGCCGCCGCCGCGCCGGCGCTGGGTCCCGCGGCCGCGCCGTCCTCATCCCGCGGCCGCTTGCCCTTGCTCGCCACGTTCTGGACCGCGGCGGACTTCTTGGGGGGCGGGGCGGGGGCCGGGGGCAGCGCTAGCTCCTGTTGGAGAGAGAGATTGTAATCCTCTAGCCGCGGTGTCTTGCCCCGGGTTGTGTCGAGGGCGAAATCCTGTAGGTACTCAAGTCCCGCGTCCGGGTTGTTTCGTCGGAGCTCCTTGTCAAGGTCATCTGTCACCCGCTCCAGTTCCAGCGCGTGCACCTCCAGCAGGTCGTGCGCTTGCTGCGCTAGTTGCACCTTCTCCTCCGCAAACTGCATCAGCATCTTTTGCGCCGCTGCGACGCGCGACTCCAGCTCCTCGTACTCCGGGTTGGGGGCCGGTTGCTGGTGCGCGGGCGGCATCGTCAGCAGCGCGCTGACATTCGTTTGCAGCTCTGATGCAAGGTCATTGCACTTCTCGTCAAGAGCTTTAATTGTGTTCAGCATGCGCTGCAACTCTGTTGGAAGGCTTCCGGTGCTCTCTATGAAACTCTCTAGGTACATAACATTGGCAGAATTATGAAGCGCCATTACATTAGGTAGCTGAATCAGATCTTTTGTTATGAGAGAACCATTTACTAACTGCTGTAAGTCAACAGAGGAATCCGTCACCTGCTGCTTTCATCGTTTAACACTCCAGATGCCCACAATTGGCTAGGGCTGACAATTTAAAACAGAATGCGGTGTTCTCAGCTTGCAGGGCGTCATGTCCGTGGGCCCAACTGTGCTTGCAAATTTGCTCGTACATACCGGTCGATTTTCTCGAAAGGGCATCACCGAGCCCCAGTTCTTGTGCGAGGTCCTACCCTTATTCATCTTCATGCGTTAGTAGATTCGCGCAAAACGCAGCACACACATCTGTCACATGCAGTCGCAGCAGTTCGCGAGCGCGGCCGATGCGCCAGCCCACACAGCCAGCAGGTCCCGTGCACTGTGTAAATTTAAGTTGCAACGACGACACATGGTTGCAGAAATTCGGAGGCAATCCATGGGTTGGCCAGCCCTCCCGACGATGCGCCATGCGTCGTCTTGGGTCTCGCCCAGTGCTCACGCGGCGCTGCGGGTTCCCGAAGTCCCCTCTCAGGGGTCTCCCCTCCCGGAATCCTCCTCTTCCTGGGCAGAGGGAGACGTGCTGCGCCTCGAGCTGGCGGATGGCCGCCGTGTGTACGCGGAAGTCGTGTCCGGCGTGAAAACCCCTCATCGTACCGGCGGCACGACTCAATCGCCCCCCACCGCAAGCGACAACGGCGGGCAGCGCGCGCTAGACCCCCCCACGCAGCTCCTCTGCCAGGGCATCCGCTATTCCGCTCGCGAGCTGTCCACAGCGCGGGAGCCCGAGCACGAGCACGGGTCATCACGGACGACTGTCCTAGAGGCAGTCGGAGGTAAGCTCCCGAGCCACCGCGCGCATCAGATAGGCTCGCCCTGCAGCCTCCTGCCCCATGTGGTGCTGCGACCGACCGGCCTTTTCACTGCGGCCAGGTGGGTCGCCGCCAGCGCAGGCCCAGCCGCTTTTAGGGGGCCCCAGTCATGATGACTTTGATGCCCTGATGAGAAAGGTGCCCCCCCTTTGTGTGTGTCTCCGCAGCAGGCGCTGCACCCTCCGGTGACCCGAATCTCAGAGCGCTGCTGGACGCGCCCCCCAAGCGGCATGCGGCGGCGCTGCGCGCCTGGGCCCCGCTGACCGGGCGGCTGCTGCAACCCGCCGCGCGGCCCGCAGCAACAGCAACAGCAACAGCGGCAACAGCAGCAGCAGCAGCGCCTGGACAGCAGGCGCAGCAGGCTCCTGTGGAGGAGGGCAACACCCGCTCGTTGGAGGGTGCTGCGGTGGTCGGCGCCGAACGGATCTCGTCGCTGGAGCAGCTGCGCCGGCAGGCAGCCACGGATCCGGGTCCCTGGGTTCACGGCTCAGGTGCGCGCCGACACTGAACGGGCACATTCTTCTTGATAGTGGACGCCGCGGCCGCCTCTGAGAACGGCGACGTCCGTACGGCTGTACGGTAATGCTGTACGGCTGTACGTGCCGCCCGGGTGGTGGCCCCCCAGGGCGCGTGGTCGTGGGAAAGGGCTGTGGCCGGGTGTCCCTATTTTGGGTACGGTACGTGCCCAACGTGGCGTTGTCCCTGTTGGACAAACAAACAGCCCCTCGGGGCGGTCCGTGAGGGACGGCTGCGCTCCGGCCAGCATCGGTGTGCTCCAGGGCCCGAGCTCGGGCCTCCCCCTGGCGTGGAAGGCTCAGCGTTTGGCCGCGCGGCTGCTCTTGGCCCATGGCCGTCGGGGTGCTTGCCGCGGTGCCAATTGCGTAGCGCTGACATGCAGCCCCAACATCTGCCGAGCTTGTGTGCGCGTGTGAGCTGTGTGTGGTGCCGTTGCGCCGATGTGGGTCACGCACTCACGCTGCTGGGGCGGTCCTGCGCTTGTCTGTGTTAACGCGGCGCGGTGCGGCTTATCGCGATGCGCCGCCACATCGCAGGTCCCTCGGATCCGCCCGCCTCCGAAGACGCCCGGGCGGTTGCGACCGCGGGCGAGCTGGCCTGTTTCCTGGAGGGCCACCGGGGCGTCGTACTCTTGCAGCTGCACGTGGGCTGGGACGCCCACGAGAACGTACCGCCGTACGGCCCGTACAAACCGCTCGTTGTGCGGTTACTCCGCGATGCGCTGGAGCGGCCCGACATCGTGTCGTACACGAGCAGTGCGCCGGTACCGGGGGCGGCCAGCGGCAACCCCTCGTACGGCATGACGCTCGTACTGTGTGCGGACAAGGAGCCCTTCCGTTCCTGGGGGGCCCACCTGGCGAGCTTCGGGTGTCAGGTGGGTTTGTGTACGAGCGGAGTGGGTTTCGGAACACTTGTAGGGTTTCAGAACCCGTGGGTTTCAGAACACTTACGGTTTCGGAACATTTAGGGTTTCGGAGCACGTGGGTTTCGGAACACGTGGGGTTTGGGACCGCGTGGGGTTGGGAACATGTAGCTGAAATGCCCTGCCGTGTGGTCGGCTGTGAGCTGGTGCTGTTCTGGGGCTGCGCGAGGGGGCGGGGCCCGACAGGGCGTGTGTGCTCTGGGCCGTGTGGGCGTGTGGGGGAGTGTCGAGTGGGTTCTCTCGCCCGGGAGGCCCTGGACGCGTACCAGCTGTTGGTGTCACCTCACAATGCCACCTCGCATATGGATGGAGAGCCGCACACAGGGCAGGCCGAAGCCATGTGTAGGCCAGCTGTCGAACCGGCCAGGGCAGCCAAGGGCGCAGACCGCCAGACACAGCGTTCCCCCCTTCCACGCAACAACACCAGCAGGCAGCCCAACCGTGCTGCCCCCCGGCCGCACCACACGCCCTTGACTCACTCCCTTTCCCACGATGATGACGACGACGACGACACGACCGGGCCGTGGTCAGACAAGCGGCCCGCCCGGCCTACTGACCTGACCCGCCGGCCCGATGCTGTCCGTACACTCGCGCCCCGCCGCGCCGAACGGACACCCACCCACCCGCAGGCGGCCCTGGAGGCTCAGTCGCCGTACTACAAGCTGCTCATCGGCCGCATCCTGGGGTACCGCCCTGAGTACATCGCGCACCACATCCAGGTGCGTACGGAGATCCTCGCCCGGGTGAAGATCTCCCCAGGCGGAGATCTCGCCAGGCGTGTGGCCTTAGTGGCACCTGGCCGCCTGAAGAGGAGGACGCTGTCGTGGTAGCAGTGTCGCGGACATGGGTTGCGGCCGGATGGGCCGGTTGTGCCCGCCGGGGCTGCGGGATGCTGGGGGGCCGCAGAACGCCAAGCTGCACACGAGTCGTTGACGGTCAGACCGGTCGTGCCGTAGTTGCTGTTGTGGTGTCACTTGCGTGGGCTCCCTCGCCCATCCCGGCCGCACATCCCTCACTCCCCGTGCCTCGCCGTGTCTCCCCGTGCCTCGCCGTGTCGTGCAGGAGAAACACGGCGCAGTCCCCTCCCGGGAGGTGGTGGCAGCGGTGGAGCAGCAGCTGCTCAAACTGAGCTCCAAGAGCCCGAAACTGCCCTGGAACGTCAGCTCGCGGGGCGGGGGCCGCAGGAGGGCCAAGTAGTGCACCACATCTTCACATGACATCCGGATGGCGCGACGGTGTGCGGCAAAGGAAAGATGCAGCCCTTCCTTTTAGGGGCATGGAGCGATTGACACGGTGGTTGTCTGGTGCGCTGCCAGTTCGTGACACATGGTTTGGAGCGTAGAAACTAGAGAGGGCAGTCGGGACGGGGACGGGGGCTCCAAAGGAAGTGCCATCTCCAAGGCAACGCCGGGTACCCGCTACCCGGTCGGTGCACTGCCGTGACGACGTAGGGTGAGCGAGCCCTATCGAGGGAAGGCTTGCGAGCACCGTTGACACGGCGGCTGGCTGCACATCCCCGAGCGAATACGGTAACACGAGGTTGGTGCTCATGCATGCGTCTTGCCTCGCTGGTAAGGGGTCAGGCGGCGGTGTGCCTTTCATTGGGGGGGAGGGCGGAAATCCAGAATCCGGAATCCTCCCACAGCGCGCGCAATGCTGACGCCTTTACACGAAGCACGCCGTGATGGAGTGTACGGCGTCAGGGGCTTTGGGTCACCGTACGTACAGTGCTGCGGTCTCACGTGGGCCTGGGAACGTGGAATGACGAGCACTGCTGTACCGTCGGATGGAGATATGCACTGACCCGTGGGTCCGTCACCTGGGCAATTTAGGCGCCAAACCCACCAGATGAACCACCATTAATCAAACACCGGAAAGCAACGGGACAAGGCGCAGTGCAGCAGCAGCAGCAGCTGCCCATTGCACAGCGATCAGTAACAAATGGCACCCAATTCAACATATCCCTCCGAGTAGATCTCCGTCAATACCCGCCTCCCACAATACTGACAGCCATGGAGACCTCCCACAGCCCACTCGCACATAATTCCACCCGACCAGGCACCTGCCGACCGCAGGCCTGCGACTGTAAAAAAATGAATGAACGTTACAGCGGACCCCGAAAAAGGATCAACGGTGTATACCAGGGCAAGCCCCAGCAGGCCCCACCGACAAGGGATGATGCGATCGTGTCTTGAAGGCACCAGGCAGCCAGTGCACCTACAGCTTGCCTTCGACGGTGGGCTTCGCCTGTGTCGACCGGAGCGGCCACCCACACACACGCACACACACCCACAAGGCACCCACCCATGCACATTTGTAGTACTGGTGTGCTCCTGCTCCACCCCCATCCCGGCCCTGGCCCCCCTCCCTTCAGCGGTGGCTCCGTCGTGGAAACCCCTGGGCCTTCGGTCCGTGGGGACCCCCTCTCTCAGTGCCGTACACACGACGCATATGGGGCATGGGCTCACATCACGCCCGCACGCACATCACGCTCGTATCCAGCTACACACAGAAGGACACACGCAGACATGAACCCAGACACGAACGCACGAAGTGATTAATTTCAGTGCACGTCCAATCCTCCCCGCCACACGGGCGCACGACACGACACGACACGTCCTCCAGGGACGGCCCACCTGGACCGCTGACCTGCCCCCTTCAACGGACTCCCCGGGCCACGGGTGACTGCAGCTGGAGGCAGCCCCCCTCCGCCCGTCGGGGTCAGGTCCCCCGCACGTCAGTCATCGCGAGCGGAGCATCGGACATCAAACCACACAGCGCCCGAGGCACACGGCCCCACATACAGCCCCACGATAGCCGGTCCCTAATCAGCAACTGACGCAACGACCACGCTCACGACAGCAGCGGGGGGAGGGGAGGGGGGTCAACAGGTCGGGCCGACCGCCGCCACCGCACCCAACCCGCCCCCAACCCGCAACAGCCCCCACGGATTTACGTACCGATGGGCCCCTGCAAAGCAAACCTCCCTTTCACAACGCACTGCACGCGGCAGGATAGACACATTTCGATTCGAACATGACGCACGAGGTTCGGGGATGAATGCCGTACATGTCTGCGGACGCGCACGTGCCAGCGGTATCCAGTTGCGTTGGAATCAATGCCGTACATGGCCCACTACGTACCGTATCCGGTGGAACAAGTCATCCTGCGGTGTTCCGGTCTACGTTTCCGGTGTGTGCAGCTTTGGCCCTAGAACCATCGCTCCAAAAGCAAACCACCACCACCTCCGAACAAAATCCATTCTCACAAACCACGCCCCCGTCGCGCTTCTACACATACATACACAGGTGGGCACACACGCACTCACATTTCTTCAGGCTTGGTCCGGACGCTTTTCTTGGCAAACGCATGCACACGCGCACACTCCACGCCACCAAGCCTTTAGTCGCCGTCCGCGTCCCAAAGCCCGGCCCACCGCCACCCACGGTGCAGCGCTGGTCATCTCTCCGCCTCTGCGCCCGCCCATGGGGACCGCCACACGGCGCCGCTGTTGCCTCTACCCAGCCGCACAGCGCGTCTTGCAGCCGCACACCCCTCCTCCTCCTCCCGCCACTGCACCTGCCGTCTCCGCCGCCTCCATCGCCATGTCAGACCCCAACGGTCGTTGTTCTCAAAGGATCCATCACCCACCCGAGCACGTCGCCCTCACCGCTCCTAGCCTCATCCGTCATATCACACTCGCAGCATTCGGACGCAAAACTAAAAAAATGTCAAATTATGCACTCTCCGTCGAACACCTCGGCCGGATCCATTCCTGGATGGCCGGATCCATACCACATATCACATGCCCACGAGTATCACAGTGCCTCAACCCATGATCCCAATCTCCAATCTACAAATTCAAAATCGAGGAATCGCGCCGCCGAAAGCCACACCCTCTGCGGCCCCCGGACTACCGGCTCCGGAACACAGCCCTCCGAAATCCCTGCAGCAGCAGCAGCAGCAGCAGCAGCCACCGACGTGTGGTTGAAACACATGTCGGGGCGCAAGAGGCGAGGCACTGCTGCCGACCTGCCGTACACCGTGCCCTCTCCCAGGCCGCACTTTCACACGTATTTCTTCTGCCATACCGTACGGGGTGCTACGGGGTGCTACGGGGTGCTCACCGCGACGCAGACTAGGGACACTCAGGCGCTGTCCCATCATCCTTGTGACACACGCCGGGAGGGTTTCTCAAAAAACCACACGCCAGACAGCACTGAGGCCTCTACCCGCGCACGTCAGGTCAGTCGATTGGGCTTCGCGGCCGGCAAGAAAAGAAACAATCAATGGACGCGAGTGCAGTCCTTCTCCGGCCAAGGTTAAAACCCTATCCCTTCGACAATAACGGCGCGGTCCCTGATGCTATGGATTCAACAATGTCCGCCCGCTCCGCTTTGTATACGGTTTTGGTGTTGGGTGTTCCAAGTTCGGCGCTGCCGCCAACAAGCGCCCCGGGGCTGTGCGAGTACCGTACACACACAGCGGTGTGCGTGTGGCGGCGGCGCACCGCGCGTGGGGCTCTCCGTGAGCTCTGCGCGATGAACGAAGCCATGGGCAGTTAACACAGCTGGACGAGCATCGCTGGATGCCGCGCGCTCGGACACGACCATGCGCGTCTGCGCGCGTACCACCTGGTTCCCTATCGTGAATGCCGACCATAAAAAGCCCCGCCGGACCATAACCAAAGCCCTTACCTTAGCCCCACTGGCCCATAATCTAAGCCCCCCGAACCCGGGGCCCCCCTCCCTGTCACACAACTGACCTAACGGTTAACCTCCGCCACACCTGGACCAATCTGTATCCCCTATCCCCAATGAGGGCTGCCACCGCACCCTACAAACCCTATCCACAAAATGACCGCTGGTTGCTATACGGCATTCCGACTGCCTGCCCGACCGGCGGGCCCGAAGCATGCCCCTATGCGCGCCCTTCCGACGTCCCCTCACGACGACAAATGCGTCTGCCACATGCCCACCCACCCACCCACCCACCCACCCACCCTTCCACCCACCCCTTCACCACCACCACCACCACCACCACCACCCAGCTATCACTCAGCCACGCCCAGCGCCCTGCCCTACTCCGCCGCCCGGCCCCCGCTGCCCGGCTGCCTGCCCTTGAGCGCCCACAGCTCCAGGGGCTCCTTCACCCCCTTGAGCGCCACCAGTCCCAGGCTAGTGGGGGTCACCACGGGCGCCAGGGAGGGACGGGCACTGGCCCACGCGGCGTCACTCACCAGCACCTGTCAGGGAGAGGGGGGTACAGGAAATTGGTAGACAAATTCAAATTAGAGGGGGGCTGTGAGATATGCCAAGAAGGGGTCAGGAAGTGAGGGTTGGTGCGCGGGGTCAGTAAGGGCCTGATAGGCCAGTTTGTAGTGCTCTTCATGTCGCACTCCTCTTCATGCCCGGGGCCCGAGGCCTGCGGTCCAGGGGAGATGAGGACCGGACCGTGGGGCCCAGACCACCAGGGTGGTGTCGGAGGTCGCGGCCAGCTAGAACGATTCGGGACTGCGCCCGGGTACCCGGAGGTCGCCGGGGTTCCGGCTCCGATCATTCAGTTGGTCGGTCGGGGGGGGGGGTCCGATCTTCCAGACCGCCGAGGTGCGGGCTGGAGCGGGCGATCGGGGTAATGAGGCTGTGCGCTCGCATGCCGCAGCCCGCGGGCCCTGCTCCCTCCCTCCCTCCCCCCTAAACTCCCGTTGCCCCCTCACTGCAGTTCATCGTTGCCCGCCCAAGTCGCCATATCCCTCCCCCCTCCCTCCCTCCCTCCTCCCCGCTCCAACCCCGAGCCCCGACGCCACCATGCGCCACCGCAGCCTCCCCGTCTCCGTGCGCCTCTCTCCGGCCCTCCGCCCTCCAGCCCTCCGCCCTCCTCGTTCCGCCCTCTCCACCGCGCCTTGACCACTCCCTTTCCCGTCTGCCCATCCCGGACCCACCGTCGCCGCCTTGGCCTTCGCGGCGATCCGCGCCGCCCGGTTGAGTGGCTTGCCCACGTAGTCCAGGCGGCCGGTCCGGGGCACCAGACGGACCATGGCGCGGCCGACATCGATGCCGATGCGCAGCCTCAGTCCCCGCTTGAGCAGGGTTGGGCCTGGGAACACGGGAGCCGGACAATCGAGGTGCGGCGTAATGCGACCCGGTGTGGTGTGGTGTGGTGTGGTGTGGTGTGGTGTGGTGTGGTGTGGTGTGGTGTGGTGTGGTGTGGTGTGGTGTGGTGTGGTGTGGTGTGGTGTGGTGTGGTGTGGTGTGGTGTGGTGTGGTGTGGTGCTGTAGGCGTGCGGCATGGTGTGTGCATGCCCTTGTGTGCCCATGGTCCTGTGTGTAAAAGAACACTGAGCCGCGTGTGTGTAAAAGAAAACTGAGCCGCGAGAAGCGAAGTCCAACGTAACAGGCGATGTAGCCGCGCGCACGCGCGTGTGTGTGTTTAACAAGAAACCCACCCATAACGCGTGTGTGTGTGTATGCCCATGTCGCCCCCTCCCTCACCCCCCCTCACCTTCCCAGACCTCCTCCGTCAGCTCGTGGTCCAGCAGCCGCTCCGGCCACGCTGCCGCCAGCATCGCCTCCAGCACGCCCAGCCCCCACCTCACCGCCCTCTCCGCCGACCCGAACACCAACACCCAGTGGCCCCCGTCCGCCGAGGAGGCCACCACGTAGCCGTCGTGCATGGCCGCCAGCTCCGAAACCTTGTTCCGCAAGATCTCCAGGGCCGTGTTCACCATGCTGCCTCCGCCGGCCTCTTGCTCCAGGGAACCGAACATGCCCGTGGCGTGTAGGAGGTGCTGGCCCTGGGAGATCTGGGGAGGGGTCGGCCCTGCAGCGCCGCCGCCGCCATTCGACCCAGCCGCCGCAATGGCGGCACCGCCAGTGAAATTGGTCGATGCCGTACGCATCATCCTGGTCTGCAGTACCTTCTCCCAGGCCAGCAGCGCCTCCACTCCCACCACATTGCAAAACACGGGGGCCACGAACCCGGCGGGGGCGGACAGGCAGCCGGGCACCACCTCCCGTGCAGTACGGACGGGAGACGACAGTACGGCAAGCCGTGCCAGCAGCGCCGGGGATACGGCGGTGTAGAGCTCCCGGGGGCTGGCGGGCAGCTCGGAGGCCGCCGCCAGGGCGCTGGAGGCTCGGCCGCAGTCGAGGTCAGCTGCGCGTTGTTGCCGGAGCCGGAGGCCGGGGCCGGAGGCCGGGGACGAGCGGGAAGGTCAGTCCAGTGTTTGCAACCGACATGTACAACTCACCTCGCTGGGTGAGGCGCTGCAAACATGAGCCTCTAGGAGCTGGATCGGCACTTGGAGGGGGCGGCCTCTGGCCCCGTGGGGCCGGCCCGCCCAACCCGCCCATTCCGCCTAACCTGCCCCCGCCCAACTGAAACCCCTAACCAATCCGCGCCCAACCCGCCCGCCTGCCCCTGGCACTGCCGGGAGCGTGTCCAATCCCCCCTGCTACACCACTCACCCAGCGCCCCCGACCGGACTATGTGGTCGCCCACGTGCAGCAGCATCACCGACTCGTGCGGCTGCTGCTGCCGGGTGCGGCTGCGGAGCTGGTGGTAGGCCCGGAAGGCGGCGCCGCTCAGGACCACCACACCGCCCTGCCGGACGGGCGGGCGGGCGGGTGTGCGGTGACCACATGTGGCGGACGACATGGGGGGTGCCGATTGCCGAATGAGGAAAAGGAGGGGAGGGGTCGGTTGTGTGCGGCAGTGGAGAGGGCCGCAGTGGCAGGCGGGAGGCGGCGGGGAGAGGGCAGTGGGCCCGCGGGGCGTTGTCGGAGGACGCGACTGCCCCACGGGCGACGGGTAGGCAACAGGAGAGCCCTAGCGCCCAAACCCTAGAGCCCTAAACCCAACTGACTGTGAAAAGCTGGACTGGAGCATCAAAGGGCATTGGTTGGCCGTTTTGCGCCAGGTCGGAAAAAAGGGGTAAGGGGGCTAGGCGACTGCCCTGCCGAGCAGCCGTGTAAGGGCCCGCCCCCATCCGCCCGCAAACCCGCCCCCATCCGCCCGCCCGCAAGTGCCGCGGCCGCGGCCGCCGCTGCCCGCACTCACCACCGCCGCCTCGCTGACCTCCTTACAGGTGGCCAGGAACTCGCCGTGGTACCGCCCAACCAGCACCCGGTCCACCACCGAGAGCTCCACCTCCTCCTCCCGCGGCCCCGAGTGCAGCCCGATGCGGATGCGCAGCCCCCGCATCACCAACTCCGGACCGCCGCTGCCGGCGGCCGTGCCGCTGTTCTCCCGATGCAGGCTCCTCCCGCCCTCCATAATGTACGACAGTACGGCCTCTGCGTGCGTCAACTGGTCGTACAACAGCCGCAGCGCTGAGGCGACGGTGACGGCGACGACCTGCGGCCAGGACGAGCCGGCGACAGACGGGTTCGAGGGCGGCGGCGGCGCCGCCGCCGCCGCGACGAGGCAGGGGCCGCTGGCGGCGGCATTCAGATCCCGCCACAACAGGTCAAAGACGCCGACCTCGCCAGTGGCGCGCGCCGCCGGCGGCGGCGGCGGCGGACCCGTCGCCGCCGCCGCCGCCGCGATGTTGTGACGCAGCATCGCGCCTTCGGGCGCGAATAGGTACTCGGGCCGCATGTAGTACGCGTCCACTTCATTGCCGTACAGCCCCATGGTGGCTACAGCCTGGGCCCCGTACTGCGCCGGGGCGTAAAGGCCACCCGCCGTCGCCGTCGCCGTCGCCGCTGCCGCCGCCGCCTCGGCGGCGGCAGCCATCTGTCCGGCAGCAGCGGCGGCGTCCCAGGGCGTGTTCGACGCTGCGCTCATCTCTACACCCATGGCTACGGTGCCGCCAGTTTGTAGTACCTCGTCCGCCGTCATGCACGACAGGATCTGCTTGCTGCCGGCGTCGGCGTCGGCGTCGGCGTCGTCGGCCCCGGCGTTCTCCCCGTTGCCGACCACTTCCGCACAGCCGTCCTCGCCGCCGTCCTCAACAACTGCGGCGCCGGCAGCGTCGCCGCCGCCGCTTATGCGGGCGGCAGCTGCGGCGCCGACGGGCGTCACATCGCCGCCGACGACCCCCCCTGCGCCCATGCGGCCGACGCGACCAATGCTGCCAACCACAGCGCCCCGGCTGATGCCGCCGATGCTGCCGCCGGCAGCTGCTGCTGCGGCGGCGGCGTCACGGCCAAGTCGGCTGATGCCGGCACCGCCGCCGCCTACGCCAATGCTGCCTACGCCGCCAATGCTGCCAAACGCGGCGGCGGCGGCGCCGCCGCCGCCGCCGTCACCGCTGCCGTGGCGACGCCCCATGCTGCCCAACCGCGCGCTGCCCCCTTCCTCCGCCGCCGCCGCTACCGCCGCCGCCCCGCCGCCGCCGCCGTCGTCGCTGTCCGTGTCGTCTATCATACCCCGCTCGCTATTGAAGTCGCTGCTGCGGATGCTGCTGCCAGCCCTGCTGCTGCCTTCCGCCGCCGGTCGCCGCACAAGAGGCGCGCGTACGGCATTGATCCCGCTGGGGCCACCTCCGCCACCTCCGCCGCCGCCGATTGCCTCCCTACGGAAAAGCGCCCCCACATCTATGGAAGGTCTTGCGGGGCCGTTCGGTTGAATGTGGGATAACGAGCCTAGATGTGTGCACAGATTCCGACCCGTCCGCCGGCCCAGCGCCGACAGGCCCGCGACGTTGCCGTGGCTGCTGCCGCCGGCGGCGGCGCCCCCGCCGGCGCTCTCCGCGTACGGCTGTGGATGTATCTCGTCCATGGGCCGATCCCGGTCCGCATGCGTGCCCCGGAGTACGGCTTTCCGTACCACGTGGCCCAGGCGGGAGAGCAGTTTGGCGCTGCCAGCGTTCGTGGAGGTAAGGCGGAGATCCTCCTGGGAGCCCGTGTCCTGCTGTACGATAGCGTACGGCAGGAAAAGGGCGGTTGCGCGCGGGCCGGGGGGAGATTACGTCATGGCACGCATGCCGGCAGGTTATCGGTCAGGGTTGCTGAAACACACTATACAGAGATACAAAGATTCCGAATACTTCAATTAAGGAAATCACTGGCTAATGCAGTCACTTCCTGCAATATCGTCGGTCCAGAAACACACCAACCTTCAGCCGCGCCGCGGCCCCTACGGACAAGGCACACGGCTTAACCCCAGGTCCCACGAACACAAACAGCCCTCCCTCTCTCACATTCATCATATCCATGATCTGCATCGTGCTGTGCGTCCTGTTCAGCGCCCAGGCGCCGCCGGTCGGTCCGTTGCACGGCTGTCGTCGCGGCGGCGCCGCCGGCGCCGCCGCCCACGAGGACGCATCCGTCGTGGACGGTGGCGCTTGACTGCCGCCGATGTTGCGCCACGTACGGAAGAATGCCGCCATGCTGCCACCGCCGCCGCCGCCGCCACCGCCGCCAGTCGGGCCCACGGAACCGTCTAGATCCTTCGCGCCGGCGGCGGATACCGCGTTGATCACCGGCTGCAGCGCGGAGTGGGGCATTGAAGCGTGCAGCAGCGATTGGGGCGCGGCCTCCCCGGAATCGGCCGGCGCCGGGGGGCGAGCATCCTGCTCCAAGTCCACCTCCCAAGTCACCACACTGCGCCACTCCCCGCCGCCGCCGCCGTCGTCGAAGTTGTCGAGTTCCGCCGCCGGGTCCTTCCTCAGCGGCACCGCCGCGGTGATGAAGCTCGCGACCGTGGCAACCGTGCTGCCGCGACGGCGGTCCGCAACGCCGCCGCCGGCGGCTGCCGCCGCCGCGGCGGCGGCGGCGGCGGCGGCGGCGGCAGCGGCGGCGGTGACGGCGGTGCCGATGCTGCCGCCGCCGGGGGTGAGCGTGGCGGGAAAGCGGCTTGGGCTGCCCGTAGAGCCGCGTCGCAGAGCGGCGCTTGACTTGGCGTGGCGGCGAGTGCTGCAGCCGGGGGCGGCGCCGCCGCTGCCAGTAGCAGCAGGAGCCCCTGCGGCGGTCCCGCCGGTCGTGGCACTGCTGCTGCTGCCGGAGCGTTTGGCCGCCCGCTCGACGTCCATAACAACACCCAGGTCCGGCACCATGACCTGTTTGCTACTGCCACTGCCACCGCCACCTCCGACGCGGCCCGCGGCGGCGGCGGCGGCGGCGCCGCCGCCGCTGTTGCCACCGTCGCCGCTATTGCCACGGCTGTTCCTGCCACGCACCTTCACGCCCGAGACAGTCGGCTTCGCGGCCGCCGCGGCTGTGGTGACGGTGACGGTGGCGGCATCGCCGCCGCCGCCGCCGCCGCCTCCACCCTGCGGCGAGACCGACCCGTCGACCGTGATCGCGTCAACAAGCTCACCCGCGCAAGTCGGCGGCGGCGGCGGCGACAGCGACGGCTGCTCCGCCGCCGTCGTCAGCGGCGACGGCGCCGTTTGGACCGCAGACGCGCCGACGCCGCCGCCGCGGACAATGCCCACCGCCCCGTCGTCGTCGTCGGGCCGCGCCATGCGACCCATCGACGGCACCCGCGGCGCCGTCACCAGCGCCGCCGCCGTCGCGGCAACCGCTGACGACGCCGTCGTGCTGCGCCGCCGCGCCGACGTCACATCGTACAGCGCCCGCCATACATCCCCGGCGCTGCCGCTGCTCTCAAAACTGCAGCCTGTCGAGCGGCGGCGACTGCTCGCCGTACTGCTGTTCGTACGCTGAATGTAGCGCTGATAGGCGTCGGCGCGGGCCCCGCCCATCGCCGCCGCGGTGGCGGCCATGAGAAGTGGCGGCGGCGGCAGGAGCCGCGGCTGCGACAGCGACGCATCGAGGCGCGACGGCGAGGCCTGCCAGTGCCAGTCGTCTCGGGACTGCAGTTGCCGCGACGTGGTCACGTCCTGGGACTCAAACTGCCTGCTGCCCGTGCTCGCCTCGTCGCCCTCGTGTCCCTCCGCAAGGCGGGGAAGCCCCCGCGCACCAAACATGTCCCCGATACCCCGTACAACCTGTACGGCAGCCGCAGTGACACACCAACCAGCAGGATCTTCAGGGACAAGAACAGCAAGCTTAACAGCCGGCATCAGCTACGGCAACAGCAGCCCAGCAGCCAAAGCATAAAAATCAGGAAATCACCCAGGCGCAAGCCCCATGAATGCCGCCCTCCAAGCCCAGAAAGCCCCGCACGACAACCCGGCCCCTCCCAAGGACGCCAGTCCATCCATGCATTAGCAGTTTGGCACCCTCCTGCTTCCCTGCCTAGGAGCCATAGCCTGGAGACCGCACCTCCCCTTGATCTGCCATACAGCCCGCAGTGCCATTCCACAGATCCTCACCTGGAGGTCCAACCAGGGGTTCAAGCTCCAATCGCGGTCGCGGACACGATCAGGTACCAACGGTTCACCCTCCGAATCCACCATCGATTCCGGTTCCGCCGCCGTCCCTGGCACGGGCTCCGAAACCGGCACCGGCAACGGCACCGCGACCGCATCCGTCTGGATGGCGGGCGGCCCCGTCAAGCCCGCCAGCCTGAAGCTGACGCGGCGCGGCAGGCCGTGCGAGTTGGAGGGCGCGGCGGAGGCGGAGGCGGAGACGCAGGCGGGCGGGGGGCAGCCGTCCCGGATGCTCGACGTGTCGGAGAGCTCCACGGAGGGGCCCACCGACGGCGACGGCTGCTGCGGTGGCTGCGGATGCGGGTCCGTTGGCTGCGGTGGCTGCGGTGGCTGCGGTGGCTGCGGTGGCTGCGGTGGCTGCTGCGGTGGCTGCGGTGGCTGCTGCGGTGGCTGCTGATGTTGGCAGGCGGTGTCCTGCTCGGACCCAATGGGGCACCCTACCAAGGCCACGGTGGTGGCATCCCGAATGCGGGCTGGCTGAGGTGGTGGCGGGTGAGACGGTCCCGAACCCCGCGCCGCCGCCGACTGCTGTGATCCCCGCTGCTCCTGCCCCTGCCCCTGCCCCTGCCCCTGCCCCTCCGCTCTGACCGGGAGTTGTACGCCTGTAGAGATCGGCTGCGTATCCTGCCGTACTGTCACCCGTTCCGGTTGCAACTGTGGTTGTGACTGCCGTTGTGGCTGTGGTTGCGATGGCGGTTGTGGTTGCGGTTGCGGTTGTGGTTGTGGGTGCGGTGGGAGTTGCGACTGCATGACAGACTGTTGCTGCTGCTCCCGCGGCTGTCTCGGTGGCGACGCCGCAGGAGGCAGCGGCGCAGCAGGAGGACCCGGTGCCGCCGCCGTCACCGTCGCCGGCCCCGCTGCCAGACCCGCCCCCGCGCCTGAACTCATCTCCACGGAGCGGCTCGAGCTGCCCGACAAGATAGGCTGCAGCGCCGGCCCCCGAATCCCGGGCCACAGGCGGTCGGGGTCCGGACGCTGCCGCGCGGTGAAGCTCAGGCTCCGGCCCGCGGCCACCGCCACCGTCCCCATGCCGCCTACCCCGGAGCGGGACGAGGAGGAGGAGGCCGTGAAGGATGCCAGACGGTGCAGTCCCGCCGAGGCGCCGGACCGCTCGGGCTGCAGCGGGCCGTCGGCCCACGCGACGGCGTTGGCGGCGGCGGTCGCGGCGGCGGCGGCGTTCTTCCGGGAGCCGTACGAGATCAAAGACAACAGGCGGTTTCGGCGGCCACCGGCGGCGGCGGCGGCGGCGCTGGCTGCGCGCTGCGCCTCGGAATCGCGATCCATGGAGACGAGAGAGAGGCGGGAGGCGACGCGGACCGCGCCGCGCCGATGGTGCGGCGGCGGCGGCGCCGCCGACTGCCCCGCCGGCGACGGCGATGACGGTTGCGACGGCGGTGACGACGGCGGCAGCTGCATGGGGAAGCCGCTGAGCTGCCGTCGCAGGCACGTATGGGGGGGCATGTCCGCCGCCACCGACGGCGTCGGATAGGTATTCTCCCGCGTCAGCGGTGGTCGCTGCAACTGCACTGACGCCGCCGTCGGCGTCGGCGCCGGCGCCGTCGACAGCGGCGGCGCATTCCCCGACGGTCCCGAGGTCACATTAAGGGATGCAGAGCCTGCGCCGACGGCGCCGCCTGCGTCGCCGGCGGGGGCAGCTGTGGGGACGGGCGCTGACCGCGCGGCGAACTGACCTGGCGACGACGGGCCGCCGCCGCCGCCGCCACCGCCGCCGCCGCCGCTAGTGATGCTGGCGGCGGTGACGGAGATGTAGCCCTCGGAGGTCAGCGGCGACGTCTCCGCGATGACCGCCAGCAACGGCGAGGACGCCTCCATGGACGGTTCCTTGGACCGGAGCTTCCCCGCCTCCAGGGAGGGAGAGGACACGGGGGAGCCACCCTCGCCCGGGCTGTGCGGCCGTACCGCCGTACCGGTGCCGGCAGTCGCGCGTGACTGTGAGCCCCCCGGGCGGATGCCTGACGGCGGTGATACTGTCGGCCCCGCGGCGGCGGCGGCGGCGGCGGGGTCCTCCCTTGCCACCGCGGCGCGCGGATGCAGCGGCGGCATCCCCCGCGACGGCCCGCCGCTGGCGTTGGCGCCGGCGCTCCGGCTCGCCGACAGGTACGACACCGGCACGCTCAGCGGCTGCTGCACGAGGTGCTGTGGCGTCAGCGGCATGCTCTGCTCCAGCAGCTCCCCGCCGACGCGCATGACGGTGGGTCGCGGCATCGACGACCAGCCCGTCGGCTGCTGCTGCTGCTGCTGCTGCAGCAGCGGCGGCTGCATCGACAGCTGCCGGTGATCGACCAGGGGCATGGTGGACTGGGCGCGGCCCTGGGGCTGCCACCAGCCCATCGGCGGCGGCGGCGGCGGCGGTTGCACCGTCGGCTGCGCCTGCGGGCCACCCGGGTTGATCCAACTGCCGTACCAGTTGTCCGGCAGCGGCCGCCGATTCGGCAGCTCCAGACAGGGAGACGGGCCGCTTAAACCCGCCGCGGCGGGGCCTCGGAAGCCAAATGCTGGTGCCAGGCCGAAGGGCGTGCCAAGCATGTTGCCCGGCGCCAAACCGTTCCCCGCCGCTGCCGCCGCCGCCGCCGCAGCGGCTGCGAAAGTCGACTCGCCCTGCAGCGCGCCCTCCACCGACTGTCGCCTGAACGCCCTGCTCACGCGCAGGGCTGCATTCTCCCAGCCGGGCCGGTAGGTGGCGTCACCGACGGCGAAGGCGGCCTGCGCGTTGCGGAAGCCCATGAGGGCCGTCAGCATCGGCCTAGGCCCGTTGGTGGCCCAGGGGGCCTGCCCCAGGCTGCCGTAGTGCGCCATAGCGGCGGCCTCCATGTCCGCCGCCGCCAGCGCGGCAGCGGCGGTGGGGGCAGCGGCGGTGGGGCCAGCGGCACCGCCAGAGCCAGTCGGGCTGGCGCTGTACTGCAGCAGCCCCTGGCCCGCCCCCGCCGGCGTCATCCCGGCCAGGTCGATGCGCGGCAGGAAGCTGGAGAAGTGCCGCTGGCTGCCGGACGTCGCGAGCTGCGCGCCGGAGGGCTGCGGCAGCATGCGCAGCAGGGCGGCGGAGGCGGAGACGCGGAAGCTCTCGCCCGAGGCGAAGGAGGAGGCGGCACCGCCGCCGGCGCTGTTGGCGGTGCCGCGGGAGCTGCCGCCGCCGAGCAGGGCTCGCAATCTGCGCCCGTTTGTGGGCGAGGGAGGGAGGGAGGGGTACAGGAAATTGGTGGACATGATATAATTATACTGCGCTGCTGCTGCCAGGGAGGGAGGGCCCACCGCCCTCAGGTGACATGTTGCAACGGCAGCCAGCCAGTCGCCGCATGGCTCTCTCCAGCACTTGCAATCTCACCACGGCTGTCGTTATCAGATTTATTAGAGGCAGGAATAGCAGCAGCACCAGCAGTCAAACCCCTTCTTGTCAATAAAGACAGCGAAACCGCAAAAGAGCAACAAACCGATAACCGCCGATGTCAACCCCGCCCACTAGAGTTTCTTATTTCAATTTAACCCCCGGCCTCCCCACAATGCCATGCCCCCACAGCCCAAACGAACGAACCCACCCAACTGCACACCACCCCACCTCTTTCCCCCCTTGGTCAGCCGCGTCAGCGGATTCTCCATGCCGCTGCCGCCGCCGCCCGGGCCACTGCCGCCGCCGGGCAGGCTGCCGCCGCCGATGCCCGTGGTGGTGATCAAGCCCGCGCCCGTGATGCGGCGCGGGGAGCCAACGCCGGGTGTGCCGCTGGCCGCTGCTGCTGCCGCCGCCATGGCCGCGGTGGGCGTTATGCTGGTCCACTGGAGGTGGCTGTTCCGCCGGGCCCACACCTCGCAGGCCTCCGGGTGGTCCAGCAGCTCCTGGGGCCAGTCCGCCCCCAGCATGGCGACCTTGGGACAAGGGAGGGGAGAGCACACGGGAAGAAGGGAGGCACAGCGGCGGGGGAGGGGGAGGGGGAGGGGGGAAACCCAGGCATGGGGCCAGAGACATGAGGTACGAGGGGGCAGGGCGGGGCGGGCCCTCAGAGCGGGAAGCGCACCCGACCGCATGTCTTTCGTCGCCGCACCTGCTCACCCCCTGACATCGGGTCCCGCACCCAGCCTGACTCTCGCCCACCCCGTTCCGACTCCCTCTCCTCCCCCTCTTCCCTCTTCCCTCTTCCCTCTGCCCCTCCGCTTCCCCTTCCCCTTCCCCTTCCTCTTCCCCTTCCCCTTCCCTTCCCCTTCCCCTTCCCCTTCCCCTTCCCCTTCCCTTCCCCTTCCCTTCCCCTTCCCCTTCCCCTTCCCTTCCCCTTCCCCTTCCCCTTCCCTTCCCCTTCCCCTTCCCCTTCCCCTCCCCCCTTTCCCCTCTCCCCTCCCCCCTCCCCCTCCCCCTCCCCCCTCCCCCCTCCCCCCTCCCCCTCCCCCTTCCCCCCTCCCCCCTCCCCTCGCCCCACCCACCTGCACGTCCATCGCGAACCCCAGCGCGTCATCCGGTGCGTGGAAGGCCACCGCGAAGGCGTCCCCCTCCGTGAACACCTCGTAGCCGCTGTGGCTCTCGATGGCCTGAGGGGGAAGCAGGAAGGACAGGGAGGGGGGGTAGGCAGGAGGGACAGGGTGAGGGAAGGGGGGGATGCCATGAAAAGAGCTCTAGGCACACCCAGCCCGGCCTGGGGAGGGGGGTATAGGAAATTGGTAGACATTTTCCCCCTGGGGAGAGGGGAGGCAGGGGGCCAGGGATTTGAGGGAACAGCGGACACGAACCGCATCCCGACAGGCGGCGGCGGCAGCAGCACCGAGAGTAACGGCATGGAGGTCCGTCAACAGTGCCCGCATCGAAGCACAACGAGGCGGACAGGGCGAGGCACGGGACGGAGTCCCTGCATCTCTCGTTCGAGGCCCGTGGGCCTGCTGCACGCACATTCCGACCCCCGACTCCGTGTCCCCACAGGATAGCGCACTCCCCTCTTCCTCCCCGTTCGCGCAAACCCCTTTACCCCCTCCGCTCTCATATCTGCTCTGGCAGCAGCGCAGTATAAATATGTCTACCAATTTCCTACAACCCCCTCCCTCCCCCGCTCTCACCTTTCGCATGATGCCGTGGTGTAGGGACATGCAGGCGTCCATCAGCTCGGCCGACAGGACCTCCCACAGCACCGTGGAGCTCTAATGGGCGGGAGAGATAAGAGGGAGGGAGAGAGAGAGCGGCGGATTGGACGTGTGTACACGGTATGAATTGCGGATACGGTACTGATTGCGGGTGAATGGGTACTGACTACTGAGTAATCTTGGGTTGTCGCGACGCGACCCGCCCAAAGCGACAACTGCAGCGGCATACTTGCCGCAAATGCCCGCAAAAAGTATGCCTTGCAGACAACGCAGCAGCCCACGAGTGTGTGTGGGGGTGCGTGTACGTGTTTGCGCGTGTGTGGGGTAGGGTGGGTTGGGGTGGGGTGGGGTGTAGGGGATTGGAACGCGACGATGAGCTGCGCTGGCGGCCCCCGCAAGGACCTGGTGAAGGATGGGCTGTACCGGGACCTCCATCGATTTGGGGGTTGGGGTGAGAGTGTCTAGCAAGGATGCCTCTCCGCCCGGGGCGGGAGTGTTAGGAGACTCGCACGGATCAGGTACACGCGCGGGCGAGTTCGTAAACATGCGGCGTGGATTACGGTATGAGCACACGAGCATGCGACCCAGTTTCCAGCATCTACCATAACATCGTACACTCTCGTGGCTCGACTCAACGAACATATCCACATACACGTCCACATCCACACCCGCCGACGCAGGCGCACGCACATCACGAATGCGCGGCCCCATTACATATACACACACAGCAAACAAGCAAGCAAGCAAGCAGTTGCAAGGTTCTGGGTTAAGCGGCTTGTGGGTCACGCTTTCAGGCGCCCCTTTCAGGCACCCCTTTCCGAGAGGCACACGCACACACCTGCACGTCCGTGAGCGCCAGCGTGGTGGCCGGGCCCGCGCCCGGCGGCTTGGCCCGGCACAGCGCCGGAGCCCGCTGCTGCGCGCGCCACCGCCGCCGCAGCGCCATCGCCGCGATGCACCCCGCCGCCGCCACCAGCGCCACGAAACACGCCACGCTGATCGCCACCGGCACCGCCACCTGCCAGGGCAGGGCCCCCGAGCCGCCGCCGCCGCCACTGGGCGCGTTCAGGCCCGCGGGCTTCGGCGCGCCGATGGAGTGGCGGTAGATGTCCAGCAGGATGGCGGGGTAGGGGAAGGCTGGTCGCGCGGGACGGCACGGGGCGGGACGGGTAGGGAGGGGGCGTGGGATGGTGGTGGGGGAGGAAGGCCACTGGGTCACCGGAGGCACACTCTGGCGCACAAGCGGCTGCTGGGGAAGCGCCTCCGCGGGGGGCACTCAACAGAGGGTCGGTCCGCGGAAACGCAAATGCAGTAGCACATCCGGCGCCGGGCGCTCCGCAGCTCCGGCCGCAGCCCTACGGTGCCCTATGCCCGTGCCACACTCGGCCCCGATGCCGTAACCCAGATCCATGGCCCAGCCACCCCCGGCTCACCCCGGGGTTTATGCAGAATCGCATAGCAGGTGCGGCCACGCCTCGAAGCACACCCCTGGACCATTAGATATACATAGATAAGGCCCCAACAACGGCGCGCAAGGGGTTCAGTCCCCGGCGTCACCGGAAGCGCGAGGCCACGCTGCCGCGGGTGCCCGTCCCGTCGCCCACCTTGCGTCACTGCGGCCATCTGCGACCCCGCATCCGCCGCCAGCTGGCCCAGCTGGGCCAGCTGCGGCGGCTCGTGGGACGCCGCCACCGAGGCTGCCACAACCGCCAGTGCGTCGGCTGCCAGGTCGTCGATGATTTGTCTGCGGGCGGCGGGATATAGGGAATTGGTGGACAGTTTTCCACCGGGGGGGGCGGGAGGGGTGCTTGATGTTCTCGGCAAACACAATCCTTCTTGGCTTCGCTGCCGCGGGGAGAACGTTACATACGTCATGGCGCATCCCGGTCCGCACCCGACCCGCCGGTCGAGTGCGGAGCTGGGCTGTCCCATGGGATATGTAACCGTCACAAGGTGTGGACCCTAAGTCCCGGCCGGGCGAATTACGAGGGGACTCTGCCCAACGGTGAGACTGTGCAGGGCGTCGTACAGGCCGCAAAGGTCTCGCACCGGCCCCTTTGGCCACCAGGCCACATGACTGCCCTGGGCGAACCCGCAATGTGGTTGAGGGGTCCGGTCTCATCAGTGTTGTTCAGCGAGAAACAGCCTGTGGTGTGGTGTGGTGTGGTGTGGGTGCCGTCCAATCCGATCGGAGCGACACGCATCCCACCACCGCCCTGCCCTGTCCCGGACACTGCCGCGTCCCCGCACGACCACACCCGGACAGGGCCCCCACCGGACACGGCCGTACGACATCCCACCTGTACGAGGCGCTGTACGGCAGCAGAATGTCCATGGCCGCGTTCGGGTGGGCGACGCTGTTGTTGACGGCCTTTGAGCCACCAGGAAGGGGGCGGGGGGGGGGGGGCGCCAGGACGAGGGAGAGACTCATCGGCGGGGCCAGGGTGTGGGAGAGGACGGGGTACAGTATGTGGATATGCACGGATCAAGCCAACAGGGTCACTGACGTTGGCTGTCGGCGTGGCAACGAGGCAACAGCCGCGACCAGCCGGACCTCATTCCCTCAACGCACACGAAAGCAAGACGCGCGCAACAGAGATTTACCAGCCTCGCCTCACGAGCCCCTGCCGCCACGGACATCCCCCCCATCCCCCCGAGCCTGTCTCCGCGATCGCTGCCCGCCTCCCTGCCTGCATGACTGCCTGCCTCACCCAAGGCGAGGGCTCCCGACATGCCCACAGACTCGCCCACCTGCAACAACCGCACCCCGTCCCCCTCATCCAGGTCCACCGTCACGGCCGGGTAGCTGGGCGCCGCAACCGCCGGGGCCACCACCCCCGCCGCCGCGCCACTGCCGCCGGCCGCGACCTTTGCCGCCGGCTGCTGCTGCTGCTGCTCCAGCTGCAGCATCAGCGGCCGCAGCAGCGCCAGGTACTTGAGCCCCAGCTGGTACCCCACCAGCCTGGGCGGACAGTGGTGGAGAGCCCGGGGGCACGGGGGAAGGGGGAGCAAACAAGGAACCAGCCCAGTACGGACCGGGGAGACTGGGTGCATTCGTCGGTGGAAACTGGCGAGGCAACCCGGCGTCCCATGCAAGGGCGTGTCGGCGCCCTGGCCGTGGCCGTGGCCTGGGTCACATGGTGTGTGCATCGGGCGATCGGGATGCGCCCGGGTGGCAAAAGGACCACGGCGTACCAGGGGCGCACCATACTGTTCCCGATGCCGCGCGTGCAGCGCTGGGGCTGCCAGGGGGCTGCATGGGGGCTGCATGGGGACGGTGTGCCGTAGCCTGACCCTGGAACCTGAAGGAGGTGCACTGGATTGGTCCTCCTTCCTGGAGGAGGGCGGATCGGTGCCCCTCTGGATGGGTGCCGCCCTTCCCTACGCCCCCACCCGTTGACTGGCGCCTCCCCCACGTTCCCCCACGTTCCCCCACCTGAGGAAGTCGTCCACGCGGATGAAGTCGTCCACCGACTGGTCCTGGCCCAGCATCCACACATTGGTGCCGTCACCCACTAGCGGCGCGCGGTTCACCAGCAGCGGCGCCGCCGGGTCTCGTGGCATCGCCCCCCCGGCTGCCAGCGGCACCGCCGCCAGCGCCCTCAGCGCTGCCGTACCCACCACGTCGCCGTACGGACATGTCGTCACATTGCACGGCTGCATGGCAACGCTGCTGCGATTGTGCGTCGTGTTGGAGCTCCGTGGCAGTGGGGTTGGGGTGCTGGGAGGTGGTGGGGGTAGCGGTGATGTCATCATGGCGGAGGGAGCCGGGGTCATTGAGACCGCAGCCGGCTCCGCCACGGCCACTACGTCGCTGCCCGGCAGCAACGCCACGCCCAGCCTGCTCGCGACGCCTGCACGTGCTGTGGGGAACGGGGCAACGATACCCAGATGGCAACGAACCCAGATGGCAACGATACCCAGATGGCAACGAACCCAGATGGCAACGAACCCAGATGGCAACGAACCCAGATGGAAGCGAACCCAGATAGCGATGACCCCAATCGGCGAAGAAGCCAGAAGGCAACGAATCCAGATGGCAACGAATCCCAACGGCGAAGAAGCCAGAAAGCATCTGGTGCCTGAGTGAGCGGCGTGAGAACCTATAGGGAGTCAGTAGGGAGACTTGTAACATTACGCCCCAGTAACGGAAAACCAGATCAACGAACTCCCCAAACCGGCCCCGTGCCAAGCTGCCGCACCCGGCGCGGCCTCCGCCGTCATCCTCAGGGCCGCCGCCGCCCAGTCGACCGTGAAGAGGCAGCGGCCCGCGGCGAACAGCGGATTGACGGCCCCGCACAAGGGCGCGCCCCCGGGCTCCTCCACTGCCCCGCCCCCGGCCCGCAGCTCCTCGGGAGAGACGGCCACCGTGCTGCGAGACACGTTGCTCCCGCCCGGGGTGAAGGGCACGGCGTTGGCGGCCGCCAATGCGCCGTACAGACGCAGCGCAGCGGGCATGGCGGGGCCGTCTGCGGAGTTCGAATGTACAGGGCACAGCGCGCAGCGCAGGGGTTGAATCAGGGGCGCGAGTGTGGTTATATAAGCTTTCAACAGAGTCAACAGGTCTGAGTGAGGAACCGGACAATTGACACAGCCTCATCCGGCCTCATCCCTGCCCCCCTGCTGCCCTCCCTCTCTCCCTGCGGCCCTCCCTGCGGCCCTCCCTTCTTCCCCCCGACCCACCCAGCTGTGGCGCCATGTCTCCCAGGTCGAACCACACGCCCTGCCGCGTGCCGTTGGTCTGCACCAGCGAGGAGAAGATGGCGGACAGCAGCGCCCAGCCCTTGCAACCTATTGGGGGGGACAGGTGGGCACAGGTGACGGGACGGGTGAAGGGAGAGCGCAACTGAACGGGTGCTGGGGTGGGGTGGCCGCGTCGCGCCAGTTTCCGCGCCGACACGTACCCAACGACTGTTACCGTCATGAACCAGCCTGGTACCGTCATGAACAAACCGGTTGGTCCATGACGCACACGGCATCCCCCTGGCATCCCCTGCTACGCCCCTTGCAGATCAAAGATGCTGCCTTACCACCGACGGAAACGACCAACCCCGTTTACCACACACACCGACCCAGCCCACAGCTCCCCGCCCTACCCGGCATCATATCGACACACAGCACGTGGTCGGGTTGTCCGTCCCCATCCAGGTCTTTGTTGAGCAGCGCCGAAACCAGCTCCGAGAACACCGCCCAGGTAGGGGGCAGCACCGCCGCCGCCGCGTCCTCATCCGCCCCCGCCGCCAACCCACTTGAGTTGCCGCTGCCCGCCCTCCCCCCAGCCACCAGCGCCCGCCACCAGTCCTGCCTGTAGAACAACAGCAGGGGTACCGCCGCGGGGCCGCCCACCTCCCCCGGCCGAGGCACCAGCAGCTGCGGCGGCAGGGCCTCCCCCACCGAAACATTGGCCTCGAGCTGCTGCAGCCAGCTGACATTGCCCGACGCGTGCGCTCGGACCTGCACGGGGGCGACCGCAATATGACCGGAACCTACCATGTATGAGCTTGGACCTCTTGCTAGGTCGAGTAACCTAAGTGACTTGAGTTACATCATTGATAATAAAACCCGAGTGCATTGCTTCATGGGTGCCAGCCTTGGACCGCCCGAGGGCGCCGGTGTAGTAAGCCCCACGGTGAACTTGAAGCCCTTGCCGGGCCTCATCCAATGATGTTATCCCACGCGCGAATCTCCATTTCATTGCGTCATCCATCCATCCATAATCACTTCTTCATGACGTGGGGGGGGGCGACGTTATTTGAGAACCCATCCGCACAGCTGTGCGTTCACACGCGCCCTCACGGCACTTGCACTGCGCGGGTGACCCACATGACCCACATGGCCCGCCGCGCCATTCTACCGCCAAGACCACTTACCAGCGGCGCGGTCGCGTACTCCAGCGCTCCGGACACGCGCGCGTTCCAGACGGGCGACGTGCGGGCAGCTGCTGCTGCGGCAGCTGCGGCGGCGGCCGCCTCCTCCAACGCAAATCTCCGACCGGACGACCCGGGGGCGGTTGCTGCTGCTGCTGCGGATGCGGTCGAGTCAGTCGCCGCCGATGAGGTTGTGTTCAGGTAGCGCACATCCCTGATGGGGGAGGCGGCGGCGGACAGGCGGCGGTGGTGGTGGCGATGGACCCCAAATCATAGCCGTAATCATCGTTGTCATCATTTGCAGCAGCAGCAACAACAGGAGCAGCGGAAGCAGTGGCAGCAAATGGGGGCAGGCAGGCTCTTGTGCATTCGGTTGGAGCATTCGGTTGGAGCATTCCGTGACAGTAACCAGGGCTCCGCCCACGAAAGCCCGCCCGGAGACCGCCAGTGACACCGCTCGTAAATAAATGCTCCGAAACCCACTTCGTGAAAGACCAATTCTTAATGTTTACGACACCGTAGAGGTAAGGTCGCACCGTAGAGGTGAGGATGCAAGGCGCCTCCCAACTCTTCACAGGAAGACGGGGTCGCTGAACCCCATCTGGCTTACCTAGCGCCCCACCCGGCACAATCGGCACAATCCGTGAGATCAATTGGTTCAACCCCTCCCTTGCATCGCTATATGTTGATTCATGATAACAGTTAAGAGACGCCTTTCCTGCCAAACCCAGCAACCCAAGAGGCAGGCGGAAGCCGTGACGTCGCGAGCCCACCAGTCCGCACGCACCATAAGAGCTGTACTTCAGCGGCCCCAGAGCCTGAGTACCAGGCGTCGCTGAGCCCTGGTCCTTCTTGCTCCAGGGTGGCGTTGCGCTCCCCTGCCACCGCCACTCGACTGACCCGCGCGTCGCGTACGGGACTCAGCGCGCGTTGCGTGTGCTCTCGCGCTAGGGTAAAGATGTGTGGCGCATTGGGCCTGATGTCCGACAGTACCGTGATTACAGGCGCCTGCCGCATAGCGCGGTGAGCGGGGAGGGCAAGGTGGGGCTCACAAGGTGTCACGTGTACTGTACCTTCGCACTCGCCCTTCAGCTGGGCGGAAAGCCTCACCTGTGAGACGTTAATGGCCAAGCTACATAAAACGCCAGCGCAGCATCGGTCATTTGCTCCGCTGTTCAGGGACCTGTGCGGCAAGGTGTTTTGCTCGTCATCCTTAAGCACTCAGCAGGAATAAGTCATCCCATGTCGCGGAAGCTGCCTTGTAATGTATTTTCTCACCCAGTTTCAGCCAGGCATTCCAACCCAAGGATAACGATGCAAATCAGCGTGAAGAAGCATGCCGACTGTTGGGCAAAACAGCCCGTCCCCAGCCGGATGCGCGCTTGCAGCATCTCAAAATTTCCACTTCTAATGGCCGCATAGTCCGCAGGATGGTTCCATGCTTCAAGGTGCTGCGCTGGCGGTGGCAGGCTGAGCCCGCCTCAGTCCTTTTAGCTGAATCATCAGACCAGTAGGCATCCTGAGCACAGCACGTGTGTGTTATTTATTCTGAAATCATTCTGAAACCCATGTTATATGTGTAAGCTACATAGTCCGTCTGACGACTGGTCTAACATGACGGCCTTGAAGGGAGCAGGCAGAGGTGCTCAGGTGTCCAGAAGGTTCTTGCCTTATTATCGACCATGATCATGGTACCATTTCAAAACAGGAGGTCTTGGCGTCCCCCAGGTGTGGGGTGTACGGATGCAAGTTACGGGTCGTTATAGTTTGGGCGGCCCCGTTAGTGTCCGGTTTTCCTGCTTTCCCTCGCAACATAGGAGTGTCAGAAAAGAACGCAAGGATACAAGTCTGCGCACAGCGGATCTCTCATGATCTTCAGACTGCGCTTGCTGTGCACCGCGCAAACGACGCACGGAACGTTTTGAGCACAGAAGCTTCAGATGCTGCAGGGCAATCGAGCATCATAAATCAGTTGGTTTAAGATTGCGTTGCTGAGTCCAATTCTCAGCAAGTGTCAAGGGGTTACCGCGCGACAAAATGCGGCCAGCGCCGTGAGATGACAATTTGGAAGATAAGGTAGTGGACCTACCCAGGAAAGCTGGGGGCAGCCTGCACGGGCAGCCCGGGGCAGCCATGAAAGCAAGCCATTCAACAAAAACGGCACACCTTCCAGGTCAAGTGGAACTTGTATCCGCCGATCTGACGTCTTCCTCACGTGTCACGTCCTATTTTGTGTGACGACCAACTTCCAAGACCTAAAACTTCTTGCTTGCCAACAAAATATAGCTATCCTGAGGTTTTTGCGGACATCCATGTACGCGAGGTCTGGCGAGATGGGATGTTATGGCCGTACAGGGTGGTCGCCGTCCATGGTGCTATCAGCGGGATACCCGCATCCTTTGCCGCCACACAGCCCCCCGTCCCGACCGCGGCTCGCGAAATGGACACCGGCATTCTGTTCAGCACGGCGACGGCAATGGCAGGAACCGGAATGTGCCAAGAAAAGACCGCCGTACATCCTTCAAACGGCTGGCTGCTTCAGGGCGCCGCCTGCGTCAACTCGCCAG
Organism: Eudorina sp. 2006-703-Eu-15; assembly: GCA_003117195.1. Classification (NCBI taxonomy): domain Eukaryota; kingdom Viridiplantae; phylum Chlorophyta; class Chlorophyceae; order Chlamydomonadales; family Volvocaceae; genus Eudorina; species Eudorina sp. 2006-703-Eu-15. The sequence continues at coordinate 221,242 of BDSI01000091.1, forward strand.
CCGGATGGTCCCGCCCGTCAGGTGCCGCCGTCAGGCTGTGGTACCGTCGCGCGGGAGGCGGCGGCGGCGACAGTAACGGAATGCACCCACATACGGCCGCCGTAGATCCTTCACCCAGGTGGATAAGACGTGTGCGGTGTCGTTGTGCAAAAGTAGGATAGATCGAAGATCGTGCTTCCAGTGCACATACATCATCATGCTGTGAAGCGAAGGCTCCCGGCCAGTGTTGCTGTTAGAAGCACAACACCTCTCACACTTACGGGCCAAAATCCCGGAAAGTTTTGCATTTCTTGGGGTCCCCAAAACACCTGCGAGATCTGACTTATTTGACGCTGTGGAGAGCCGAAATCCCCGAAATCTGCCCTGCGAACTATTTTCCAGCACTCGCACGGCCGCCCAACTCGTCCGGGTCGCGCCGGACGCACCGCACGCACCTCCGGTCGGTTGACAACCTCGACATAGCGCACCTGCCCCAGCGCCACCATGCACACATTTGACAGAAGTAGGGGAAACGGAGGAGAGAGACAGAGGCAGTGAGCGCCTCCCGATGCCGGCAGGAACAGCCCCAAAGCATCGACACCCAAAAGTACGTGCGTTGCATCACCGCACGTGCGACGAGCCGCTGACGGCCAGTACGGCAGCCCAACCCATGCGTTCTCCAGTTAATCCCAGCCCCCCTTGTGGACCAGGATCCCTGGACGGGCCCCCCGGTGTATCATACCATACCCCCACGTGCCTCCCACATCTCACCCAAGGGAACCAGCCCCCGCTGGAGCTGCGTTCCCCTATCTCATCTCGTCGTATTCTTCGTGTGTACGGTAATCCAGTGGTCTCGACTGAAGGCAAACCTGGCAGCGTGCTGTACCGCACCGCCGGTGACAGATAGCTAGCTAGCTAGCTAGCTGGGTGACGACGACGATGACGACGATGATGACGACGACGAGCCCGGCGGCGACGACGGGGCAGGCTGTCCATGCGGCCCCATGTAGCCGCATTGCGGGACCGCGCCGCTGCGGAAGCCCGGCAGCGGCTCCCCCAGCCCCTCCGCCGCAACGCGCCACACGACGTCGTCCAGACCCGATAGCAGCTTGCCGTACTCGTACAACATGTTGTCGTACCGTACGGCGACCTGCTTCAGTTCCTCTTGCAGCTTCGGCTCCGGCAGCAGCTTCTCCAGCTGCGCTCTCACCTGCACGCATACACACCGTCAAGTCCAACAGTAGGCCGACCAACACAGCGGATCGATGACCCGAGCTCCTGACCCGAGAGACGACGGCTTGCTAGTTGACACGGAACAGTTGCTTCATGGCCATTCACATTGCCATCAATGGATTCATGGCAAGGATTCAAGGCCGCGGGGCAGCTTCTAGGGTCCGCCGCCCCGGTTCCTAGGGCTGTCACGTTCATCATATTGACGTGGTGCATGAGTCCATGCATGAATCGGGGAGGAGAGGATGGATAGATATATACATGGATGGACGCTACAGCGGATTTGGATCTGCGGCCCACTGCAGGTTCTTCGCAAACAGAACCTCAAAGACGCGGGGGCATCGCCGATCGAACAGCGCGCAAACCCTGGAGCACCGCACTTGATGTGTGGTGCTGCCGAAATCCGACGAAGCCCAGCCCCGGACGATATATACGCCCCATCACCCCAGTCAGCACCACCACCATCACCACCACCACACCACCACCACCATCACCACCACCGGGGCCGCCTCCGCCAGCGCCGCCTCCGCCTCACCGTCACATCCAGTTTCGTGATCAGGCTGGTGGCGTTTCGGAGCTGGAACTCGGTCAGCACGTGCTGCCACCCCAGACCGAAGTGGCTGGCGCGGCGGTGGCCGTGCTCATCGGCCTGTGGAGTTGGAGTTGGACCGCTCCCCCCCGGGGGACAGGGACGGCGGGAGGGCAAGTGGGCCAGTGGCCAAAAGGGGCTTGAAGAGGCTGGAAGGGGCTGAGAGGGGCTGGAAGGGGCTAAGAAGGGCTGGAAGGGACTGAGAGGGGCTGGAAGGGGCTGCGAGGGGCTGGAAGGGGCTGAGAGGGGCTGGAAGGTGCTGGAAGGTGCTGGAAGGGGCTGAGAGGTACGGGGGACAGCGGTCTCCAAACTCAGCAGGACGGCGGGCTCCCAAAGTGAGCTCTCATCAAGCGGTGTACGGCGCCTGTCGTACCTCGAGCACAAAGATGACGTCGTACTGCGCAAGCATGACCCGCGCCAGCTGCACATACTCGGCCGCCCCGGCCTCCAGCGCCTCGGGCGGCAGCGCGAACACCGCCTCGCCGCCCAGCGACCGGACCATGTAGTTGTCGAACAGCGGCGGCACGAAGGCGCGCCACCAGGCGGCGGAGCTGCGGCCGGGCGCGAAGGCGGCCTCGATGCCCGGCCACTTGTACTTGGCCGCGTAGGTCTGGGCGATGAAGGTGAGATGTGAGCTGTAGCGCTCGGCAGGATCCCTGCGGGCAAGCGGTGTTGGGCGATGGGGACCCGGCGAGGGGGAGGGTTAAAAAGGAAAACAGCCCAGACAGGGGGAGGGGACCCAGGGAGGGGGTGAGCAGAGGGAGAGAACTGAGCTGCGAGGGGTGTGTTATTTAGGCAGGCAGAACAGGAGTGCGTGACATGCGAGGGGCCGATTGGCGCCCGATAGTTTGCCCGTATGCGTATATAATATACCCATTGCCCGAACCCTAAAATGAAAAGAAGGCTACTGTGTCGGAAGAGCGCTGTTGATTTTTGGCGCGCTTTTGGCGCGCTCGGAATACTACCAGCTGGTGCCGGTCGGCTGCCTGTGTGTGTATGTGGGTGAAGTAAGCCATGTAGGCACGTGGCCGCCCGTGCATTCACTGTTTAGCAGGGAGACCCATCTGACCCGCGGCCATTGCGTGTGTGTTTCTTAGGCAGGCAGAACAGGAGAGCGTGACATGCGAGGGGCCGAGTAGCACCCGGTGATTTGCCAGTATGCGTATGCATATATAATATACCCTTTGCCCGACCCATCTATAGTAAATAAGCGGATGTGGTTTCGGAAGAACGCAGCCGATTTGGCACGCTTTTGGTGTCGTTGCGTCGCGGAAGACTACCAGCTGGTGCGGGTCGGCTGCCTTGGCCACACAGACTCACACCACAATGCTGTGTGTGCGTGCGATCCTCTCGTGCGTGCGTGTGTTCGTGTGTGTGGGTTGTGTGCTTGAGCTCCAAGGGTTTTCCCCCACACACCCGCGGCTGCCACACACCCGCGTTTGTATGAGTACCTCTCCCAGGGTTTGTTGAATGCGCGTCCGATGTACGGCATCCCCTTCCCGCCCTCCCTCCCGTACACGGTACGGCACGCGCACCTGAGCACCGCCACGTTTGCGAAGCACGGACACAGGTGCGCCCCCTCCAGGATCGGTGAGACCCTGCTACTGCCGCTCCCCGCATTTCTGCTACTGCCCTCATCACTGCTGCTGCTGCTCCTGCTGCTGCTACCGGTGCTGCCCGTGTCACTGAGCAGCGCTCTCCTTCTCCGCCTCTCACCCGCTGTAATGCTGCTACCCACGCCGTCACTGTCTCTGCTGCCGCTGCTGATACCCGCTCCGGAACCCCCACCCGCCAGGTCTGTCCTCCCGGCCGCGTCAGTTGTCACCGAAGTCGGCATCGTCGCGGTCGCCAGTTGCGCGACGTAGGCACCGTACCGCGCCGCAGTTTCTTCGAACTGTACGGACTGAGGCGGGCTGGGCGGCGCCCCGGGCGCGGGCGGAAGGGCGGGGGGCGACGGCGGCGGCGCCGCCGGCGCTGCGTCACCCCGCGCGCGACCACCGCCGACGCGGACGCCACGCTTGTCGGCGTCATCCGTTGGCTCCTTGTACCAAGTCAGCTCGTTGTAAATCGTGTACTGCACGCAGACACGGTTGCCGTACGGCCGTCGATGGCAGCGACGAGAGCGGGAAAGAGACACCCACGGCATGGCACACACACATCCGAAGTACGGTACCCGGAACGACGGTGAAAACGAGGGAGAATAAAGATAAGGGGCTGTCCAGCTTTGCTAACGGGTTCGGTGCTGTGCATCTCGGAGGAGGATGCTCTCGTAAGTCGAGTTGGGACACTGGCCGGCAGCCCACATCGCGTGGAGGAAAGACTCGGTGCAAGGGCCACGGTGCGTTTTGCGGCGCGGGGTATACGACCGGTACGGGCAGGTGTACGACATCCCACGTCCCTGCTGCGTGCTGGTCCTCAACGCGTCCATGGTCATCACACGTCATCCATTCCAGATCCCGACATGCCATTCCAGATCCTGATAGGTTCCGACATGACATTCCAGATCCTGATAAGACATTCCCGATCTCTGAAAGTATCAACTTAGAGAAAAAGGCAACCCTCGGGTGCGTATGGCGCCCTCGGGTCACGAGATGCGACTGGGTAACCCTGTCTGGATTCCCGCACGACAACGGTTCTGCTGTTGTACTGTACAGCATGCCGTACCTCGTTGGCGAAGAAGTTCCAACTATGGTCGGTAAGCGTTGCCAGCCGAGCGCTGCAGGTGCGTTTGCGGTGCGGCATCCGGGGCATTCCGTACATGAGGAACGCGCTGCAAGGGGGCGGAGGCGTGGGGCGGAGGGAGGGAGCGACAGCAGCAAGCACCCCGCCGCAGCGCAGGTCACGCATCACGGATCACCAGCGCCCCCATCCCGGTTGCCCGCAAACGCAACCCCCATCCCGATCAATCGGGCGGTGTGCACGGGGCGCAGCCCCTTCCTTTCACACATGCCGTGTGAACAACCCCCGGAACCCCCTTCCCTTCCCCTGCCCTGGTCCTCCCTGGTCCCATGTTATCCATGGTCATGGCCCCCTCCACATGACCGCCTCTTGACCTCGGGCCCCACGCCCTCCCCTTCCCCCCACACGACTCACTAGGGGTGCGCCCCCCAGGGCTCCGCAAGCGGCGCGATGACCCGCCAGTGGTGGCTGCCGTTGATCCACCGGGGCTGGTCGTCGAAGTCCCGCATGAGGCAGGTGCGGCCCATGCTGAAGTCCTGCGCCCGGCAGCCCGATACCTCTGCAGGGGGGTGCGGCAGACGGCGGCGGCGGCGGGGGCGGTGGAGGGGCGCATGTACCGTACGGCGGTTAGATCGGCACAGTGCAGTTGGGCAAGCGTCGAGCAGCGGAGACGGGAGGGGGAGACGCGCACGTGCAGGGCTATGTTGTACATTGGGTGCAATGGAACAAAACCTGATGCATGCAAGTGCAAAGGACCTTAACTAAGAGTTTATACTTTGAATCCCCCTTCTTCTGTTTGTTTTTGGTGTTTAACCCCTTGTTTCCCTTAGTGCTTCGTCCCTGTCCCTGTAAAAGAACAGTTTCTCCGGGTCGTCCCGACCTTGCACCCCATCCCCGGAGCCAAACGCCTTGACAAAAACAGCAAGAAGCACAACAGAAAGGATATGAGGGAGGAGAAAGGAAAAGAGGGCCGCCTGCTTTGACCAGCCAGCCAAGCGACGCGGTCCTGCTCTCTGGCCCCCAGCAGGTTGCTCCAAAACCTGTCCTGTGCCCCCCGGCGTGCTGCTCCGAAACCTGTCCTCTTAACCATGGACATACGGTAGGTCCTGGTTCACTCCGGGCGCGGGTTCAGGTCCGGTTCTGGGTGGGTGTGAGCCCTCCAGCCTCAATCACCAGCCTCATCCGCCTGCCATCAAGCACCCCTCAAGTCGGCCCTCCACCAATGCTCTGGCAGCAGCACAGTATGTGTACTGTATGTCTACCAATGTCCTGTACCCCTTCACCCACCCACCACCATTCCCGAGTATGGTTGGTCTTTTACCCCTCCACCACCGACCCACCCACCCACCCACCCGCCAGGTGGCACATGCTGGTCCCCGCCGCCTTGCTGATGTGCAGGAACTCGATGGCTGCCCGGGACCTCATGCCGCCGCGGTGCAACCGGAAGAGCTGCGGCCGGGACAGCGGAGGGAGCAGGAGGACGAGGAGGGCGGTGAGGGTGAGGAGGAGGGTGGTGAGAAGGAGGACGGTGAGGGTGAGGAGGAGGGTGGTGAGAAGGAGGACGGTGAGGGTGAGGAGACGGTGGTGAGGAGGGTGGTGAGGAGCGGAAGAGGTGCTCCGCACTCGGCCTCGTTGAGCGCCGGGGCGACCAGGGCTGGGCCGCAAGGTTGGGACGGCTCCCGGGCTTGGAACCCTCTAGAGGTTCCCCGCGCCAACGACTGAAGCAACGACTACCCAAGGTGGCACTGCTGGTCCCTGCCCTCCCTCACCCGCCCAATTTCATGCGTCCCTCCCTTCTACACCTCTACAAGCAGTACAGTATCGCCGCCGCGGCGCATTGCTGCAGTATCGCGGCGGCACTCGCGCGTGGCAGCGCTCTCACTACCCCGGTGGGCCCCGGCGTCGCCAGCTCGGACGGACGCGGACCCGCACGTGCGCGTGGCGCGCGGCGGGAGGGAGCGGAGCGACGGGCGCGGGACGGCTGAGAGGCAACCGCAACGCTTTGACTGTCACCGATGACCCGCGGGGACCACTGTAACATCCTTAATAACAACGCAGAGCAACGCTGACGGCAACCGCGAACAAACGGCCGTTGCCGGCTCGCATTGTGCAAGGCTGTCGTCGTGGTTTTTGCCGTGTCCAGTGCACGGCTTCATCCTGCCTCATTCGTTCGGTGCACATCCGGGGAGCGGCCGGTCATGCGATACGCGCTACCGGCCCCGCCGTCCTCCGTGCACCCACCATCATCAGCGTCCGCGCCAGGTCTCGGCGGGCATCCGCGGCCCAGACCGGGATTTTCGTGGTTTCGGATCCCGGATCCACGGGTAACCCGGACGCGTCCGTGGTGGCGTACTGCCGGAGGTGCAACAGCCACAGCTGTAGCAGCCGGACGACCGCGACCCGGCGCAGCAGTGGGAAGCTGTGCCGCAGGACCAGATCTGCGCCATGGCCGGAGGCGCTGGCGGCGTTGCCAACGCCGTCCCCGCTGGTTGTGTTGCTGTTGCTGCCGCAGGATCCGCGGGCCCTGACCAGCAGCGCGTGAACTGCGGCCTGCGCGGGCAAGAGAGGTTCAAAACAAACAGAGGGGTGTACACTTGTATGTACGAAACAAAATTCTGACCGGGTGTGTGTGTGTATAGTGTTTGCGCGGGTACCATACCGGACCGGCATGCACTGTAAAAATTGGTTACGGCGCAACCGGTGGTGCAGCATTTGAGGGGATCGTGCAGCAAGGCGCCGAAGATCTGTTCCAACGCGCCCACTTGATCGCACACAGCGGGCCTGGCGCGGAGAAATCCCAGGGGATGGGACGGAGCTGCGTGCGACCGCAGGAAAGGGGGCTGCATCAGGGCAGCACACCTGTCAGTGACTCACCTGGATCTTCTGGAGCAATTTCACTGCCTCCTGGGCCTTGTTGGGAATTCGGCGCGATAGTACCGTCACCAGCGCGGCTGCAACCGGCTCTTCAAGCTCGTAAACATGCTCCACGCCGAGAGAACGTCCAGCTGTCAGCAACTTCCCAACGGAGTCCAGCCTCCTGATCGCGTCATGCAGCTCCTTTGAACGGAGGGCGGTGGTGTTGCGGGTGCCACGGCTGGGAGTGTCATGGTGGTGGACATCCCACAGGAGCTGTAGCACCGACTCCAGATGACGGTCAAGGAATGTGTAATCAAATTCTTGGTGTGCATTATGCTCAAGGCCGTGGTATGCGTCATGTGCTGCGCTGCTGTGCTGAGCATTGATTGCCAGATTGAGCACTTGCGCCAGGCAAAGGATACAACTTATCCCCACAAAGCCGCGCATCACATCGTGCAGATCGACTTGTTATTTTCAGGGCTGACTCAGTAAAGCTGAACATGGCGAAGCTCCACTTGCAAACATTTTTGGTTGACCTACATCAGCAGCCGGGCGTGTTTGCAAATGAATACTGTAGTATATGTAATACAAGTGCGTGCGTAAGTTAATATCAGGGAAACGATTGCATATGCATGCGTCCAGGGGCCGGTTTCCACGATGCACGGAAATTCCTTTTTTTTCCGGCAGCACATCGCCGCTGAGTTTTATAAGCGAAATCATAAGGCATATAGCGTTGTACACATATCGGAGCTGTAACATAGCAGCTCGTAGTTTCCAAATATACTTCTTTCTGCCAACGACCTGAAGATACTTTGTCAACAAACCCGCAACTGCGTGGCCGCCGGCTGAGAATCACTACAGAGTATTAATTGAAACATCAGGTAGCCACAGAAACTCCCTTTGCAACCTTTTGTCGCGGCGAGGTTGTGTCGGTGTTCCCCAACGGAAGTCGCCTGTGCGCCACCAGCCGTCAACACATAACGCGTAAGTGCGCAATTACAAGAACCTGTCTCCCGCGGTTGCGTGTCTACGGTTTGTCGTGGGCTTGGGCTTTCGGGACTGAATTCTTGCCCATGCCCGGGCGTTCTTGACGCAGGATGGCGCCCCGTCGGCTCCTCTTCTGTCTCGACGAATCAAAACAGAGCGTCCGCGCCCTGGAGTGGACGTTACTGCACCTCCGTCGCGCGTCTGACGAGCTCCACTTGGTGACCGTGCTTCCGCCCCTGGTCTACAACGTCTACCCCGTGGCGCCAGTGGCCACCGGGGCCGCAGTTGCGGCGGTCACCCATCAATGGGAAGCGCAACGACGTGCCGAGGAGGTCCAAGCCGCAGGCAAGTGACAGCCGCAGGGCACCCGACATCAGGAACGCTCCATCCCGGGACACCTGCCACCGCAGGAACCCTCCCCTGTCGCCCCCGTCGGTGGACCCCACCCAACCAGCCCCAAACATGTTTCCCCTGATTTATCCGAGATAGCTTGTCAGTATGTCATTATGAAGAAATCACCCGGCGTTTGTGTGCATGTGTGCAGAGGTGCTGAGAGCGGCCGTTGACCTGGTGTGCACGCAGCACAACAAGGTGAGAGGACCACCAGGGGTTGGGCCACCCGACCGGGGTGTGGGGCTAGGAAACGGTGTTTTTTGGGCAAAGGATCGTTCTGGACCCGCAAGCGCACGCTCTTGCACCCGCACCCGACCCGTTGCTCGTTGTCTCGTCCATACCACACCCCGGCACAGCACATCACCCTCCGCCACCACAACCACCAATCTCCACAGGCCCCTTGGTCTGGCAGCACCCAGCGCAGTTGATCTCTGCCGACCACGTTCCTGTAACCCCCGCCACCACCATCCCCCACCCACCCACCCACCCACGCAGGTACCCAAGGACCTGGTCCACACGAAGGCGCTGCCGGCGGCGGGAGGCGCATCGGGTGAGCTTTTTGTACGGTTACACGGATGTACGGGGTACGGATATACGGGATAAGGATGTACGGGGCGATGCGTGGAGGTGGGTTTCGGAGTGATAATGGTGTGAATGCACGGCGCAGATGACGAGTCGGGGAGATGCAGTGGACAGGGAGGGTTGGTGGAGTCCCCACGCGGCTTCCTTGCACGTCAGGCAGACAGGTAGGCAGTGGGCGCAGCTATTAGCAGCTCGCCGGTTTCCGGTTTCCGGGAGTTCTGGTGTGTCGCCAAGCCCCGAGTGCAGCAGCAGCAGTGCAGCGGCAGTGAGGCCTTCAAAGATACCGCCCAGGGAGCGAGGGAGGGAGGGAGGGAGGGAGGGAGGGAGGGAGGGGAAACCCATCAATGCCAACATCGGCGGTTATCGGTTTGTTGCTCCTTTGCGGTTTCGCTGTCTTTCTTCACAAAGGGGGCCTACCGTTGTTCCGACCGCCTTGAGGTTTTTACTGTCCCAAGGACAGTTCTGACCCGTGGCTCGGTTTGTTTGTGAGGGGCGGGATCCGGGCCCTGCAGGTTCCAGCCCCTCGGCTTGTGACGGACATGACGGGCATTCTGACCCACGGGTCTGCGTGCGTGCTGCAGGCATCGCGGAGAGCCTGGTCGAGTACGCCCGGACCTACCTGATCGATCTGGCGGTGGTGGGGTGCAGGTGGGCAGGGGGGCGGGGTGCTGGCCAAGAACTGAGCCGGATGACAAGCTGGGACTTGAGATGGGATTAAAAGATAAGACTAAAAGATGCGATTAAAAAATAGGACTAAAAGATGGGATTGAAAGATGGGACAAGCCAAGCCCCAAGGTGTGTCGCTTTGTGGGTGTGGTAGGCATGGCAAGGAGGCAAGATGCTGTGCGGGTGAGGATCAGGGTGGCCTCGTGGAGATGCTGTACAGTCGTACATTACACGGTCGGAGGCTCGCCCCGCGTCCCCTTGAACCCCGGACTCCCTCGGCTTGGTCGGAGGGCCGACGTCTGCCAACTGACAACCACCGCCCTGACAACCACTGCGCTCCCCGCCCTCCCCGCCCTCCCCGCCCTACCCGGCCGCTTTAACTTCTGCAGAGGAATGGGCGCCTTCCAAAGGTGGAGCGGGGTAGGGTGCGGCGGGGTGTGGGGTGGGGTGGAGACGGTGCAACCATGTCAGGAACCCAGGATGGCCGACCGCGGCACAGCCGGCGAGAGGCGGGGGCCATCGGGTCCCTGGACCTGTGGACCAGGAGAGGGGTGTGGAGGGGTGGAGTGCCAGCAGCCGGGTGGCGGGCTGGCAGGCGGGCTGGGCCACCTGCTGTTTGTGCTCCCCGGCCCCTGCCGAGGTTCCCCGCCTGCCGGGTACCAAACGCGCGCAACGGCTCCCGGCGCCACCACCCGGCGCCCGGCGCCACCCCCTCGTGAGCCACCCCTGGAGGCGGGTGGACCAGCGGGCTGCAGCCGGTGGTGACGCGGCCCGGACCGCTTTCATTCCACTGCATACCATGATCACCACCCCCTACAGCATAAGGGCACCAAACCGGTGGGGCCGCCGACGTGGGGATGCCCTGCCCTCCCTCGCCCAATGTGAACTGTCTACCAATGTCCTATACCCCCCCCCTCCCTCGCCCTCTGTGAACTGCCTACCAATGTCCTCTACCCACCCGCTCCCTCGCCCTCTGTGAACTGCCTACCAATGTCCTCTACCCACCCGCTCCCTCGCCCTCTGTGAACTGCCTACCAATGTCCTCTACCCACCCGCTCCCTCGCCTCGGCCCCCCGCCCAGGTCCCTGATGTCGTTCATCGGTCTGGGCAGTGTGAGCGACCACTGCTGCCACCACATGCCCTGCCCCTCCCTGGTGGTGCGGGGGGAGGAGGCGGTGCTGTCCAGGGGCCTCATGCAGGTGGGGGTGGCGGGCTGGCTGGGTGGGTGGCTGGGTGGATTGGTGGCTGGGTGCGTAGGTAGGTGGAGTTTTGGCACGGTGGGTGGATTGGCTATTGGCGGGTGGATTGGAGGGTGGGTGGGCCAGTCCCTGCCTCGGGGAGCAGGGCGTGGGGCCGTGACCATGTCGGGTAGGAACCTAGAGACCTGTCGAGACCAGTTCCGCGTTCGTACGGCAAGAACGCGTTCGCCCGGGGTGTGGGTCGTTTGGCGGGGTGGGTGGCTGGGTGGGGTTGGGTGGCACAACGAGCCGGTGGGTGGGTGGGCGAGGGGCACCAGAGCCCCCCCCCCGGTGCGGATCCAACCGCTTAGCGGCACCCCGCGGGTGGGTCTCTCTCTCCGTCCTCCCAGCGGAGAGAGAGAGAGGGCTCTGTGCCCCCGGTCCGTGTCTCTCCACACCCACACCCACACCTGGTGTACCCAACAGCGCGGGGGCGGCGCTCAGGCCCTTCCTCCTTCATGTCTCCCACCTCCACAGTCTTCGTCTGCTACACACACACACAGCTTTTCTCCTTGATAACACACACACACACACACACGCCCCCCTTCTCTTTAACACACACGGCCCCCCCCTCCTCCTCCCCGCCCCGACCGTGTCGCCGCTCCGCGCCGCACAGGCTGACGAGGCGCACCCGCCGCAGAGCGCGCAGGTGAGCTCGTTACGCCGCATCACACCACGCAACACCACACCACGCAACACCACACCACGCCAGGCCACACCACGCCAGGCCACACCACGCCAGGTCACACCACACCGCCGCAACCGCCATCACCATCACCACCACCGCCACCGCTCTGCCCGCCGTGGGTGCGTCGGTGCGCGCAGCCGAAGCGCGTGATGGTCTGCTGCGACGACTCGCCCCACGCGCACGCCGCGCTGCTGTGGGCGCTGGACAACACCCTGCTGCCCAACGACCACCTGGTGCTGGCGGCGGTGGCCACACCGGTGCCTTTCCCGGTGGGGCTGAGGGGGGCAGGGGGGGGGGTCAGGGGGCTGAGGGGGGGGCTGAGGGGGGGGGCTGAGGGGGCAGGGTCAGGGGGGCAGGGGGGGTCAGGGGGGCTGAGGGGGGGGGCTGGGGGGCGGGGTCAGGGGGGCAGGGGGGGTCAGGGGGGCTGAGGGGGGGCTGGGGGGCGGGGTCAGGGGGCTGAGGGTGGGGGGCTGAGGCGGGAGGCTGAGGCGGGGTCAGCGGAGGGGCTGGGGACCGGGGTCGAGGGCGGAGGGAAAGGAGTGGGATGGGGGAAAAGGCATGGCGGGTGGGGGCTGCTGTGGGCGACGGTGAAATAGAGGGCTGACGACACGCTGGTGTGGGTTGGAGGGGCTTGGCAGCTAACGACTAACTGACGAACCAACCAACTAACCAACCGACCAAGCAGCGTGCCCCACCGACCGCCTGCCTCATTGGCCTCAGATCCTGGACGAGCCCGCCACGGTGGCTGCCGTGCAGTCGGCGCAGTACCGTGAGGCAGCGGACACCGCGACGGCGGCGGCGCAGGACGTGGCGGAGCGGTGCGCGGCGGCGGCGCAGCGGCGGGGCGTGGGCAAGACCAAGATCAGCACCGCGGCCCTCCCGCCGGGGGCCACCGCGGGGGATGTGGGCGCGGCGCTGTGCAAGCACGCCAAGGTACGGCAGGGCGGCCGGGTGGGTGGTGCATGGATGCCTCAGCCGCGGCCGCAGGGCCTCGTGTACGTAGTAGCACCCTTCCCCACCTCGGCGCAGTTTGAGAAATACTATGCACCAATTTCCTATTCCGCACCTCCCACCTCGCGGGTTTTTTTCCTTGCTCGGGCAGGCTAGCGCAGTTCATATCGTTGCCTGCCATGCCAAGCCGCTTTATCCCCCCCCACACACACACTCTGGCAGCAGCGCAGTATAAATATGTTTACCAATTTCCTATACTACCCCCCCCTTACACACACACACACACTTACACGCGCGCGCAGGCAGTCACGGGGCATGATGCGCATACCTGGCAACTGGGCTCCGGAACCGCCGGCCGGGCGAATTCCCCCGCGCCATTACTACCCTGTCCCCTCACCCCGCGCAACCCCTGCAATCGCTGCCTCCGCTCTCCCAGCCGACCCGCTCTCCCTCTCCGCCCCTGCTCCGCCCCGCACCGGCCCCCCCATCCGCCCATCCCCCATCCGCCGGCCCCCCCACATCCAGTTTGAATACCGTGTGTCTTACCACTTTCCTGTACCCCTCCAACCCCGTCAGGCCGAGGGCGTGGACCTGCTGGTGGCGGGCAGCCGGGGCATGGGCGCCATCACGCGCAGCCTGCTGGGGCTCGTGGGCATGGGCTCCGTCTCCGACTACCTGTCGCACAATTCGCCCTGCCCGCTGGTGGTGGTCAAGGGCGTGGCGGGCGGCGGCGACGACGGCGCGGTGGTGATGGCGGGGCGGCACAGCGGCTCCGGAGAGGGCGGCGCCAGCGGCCCCGGCGGGCTGGCGCCCATGGGGTCCACGCTGCGGCCCATCACGGAGGGGGACGGCAGCGAGGCCAGCAGCATGCAGTGAGGCGGAGGGGCAGGGGGAGGAGGAGGAGGAGGAGGAGGAGGAGTAAGAGGAGGAGGAGGGGACCCCCGCAGCGGCAGCGGGGAGGTGGGAGGGGGCAGCGGAGTTGCCGCGGAGGGTTGTTGAACTGGGTTGGGTGAGGGCGCCGTTGTGGTTCGTGCGGAAACCGGTGTGGGTTTGGCCTTGTGTGGTTTGGCCTTGTGTGGTTTCGTGGTCTGTCTGTCTGTCTGTCTGTCTGTCTGTCTGTCTGTCTGTCTGTCTGTCTGTCTGTCTGTCTGTCTGTCTGTCTGTCTGTCTGTCTGTCTGTCTGTCTGTCTGTCTGTCTGTCTGTCTGTCTGTCTGTCTGTCTGTCTGTCTGTCTGTCTGTCTGTCTGTCTGTCTGTCTGTCTGTCTGTCTGTCTAGCAGTATGACTGGATTGATGGCAATAAGAATAGTGTGGCGGAACAGCCAGGAGGAAGGGCGCCGTGGGAGCCGCGCCGCCTTGCCTTTGCCTTGCGGGTAGGAGCTGACTGGGTGCGAGGAGATGCGGTGGCGGTGGCGGTGGAGGCTGTGGAGGGTGGAGGCTGTGGGGGGCGCCGCTGCAGCCAGTGGTGGAGGGGGCCCACGTAATGCATATTGGTCAGGGGGGAGGGAGCAATCTCGATTCAGTCGCGGAGGCAGTGCAGGGAGGGGGGGTTGCTGCGTGCTTCAAGTCCTGGGGTTCACTCCCTTCGGTTGGCCGGCCGGGGCGGGGCGAAGCGGGGCAGGGCAGAAACCATAAATTCACATAAAAACGTCGTGACAGCTAACTAGGTTTGCTGTCGCTGTGGGGCGAAAGCGCTGTGCTGTGCTTTGCTGGGCTGGACTGCGCTATGTGGCGGCTGCGAATGAATGACGAGTAGGTGGTCGGCGGTGTGGCGTGTGTGCCGTACCGTGGTGGCCGGAGGAACCGCTGGGTGGCGTGTACCGTACTGTTTTTGGTCGGTGGAAGAGGGGGCGATCGTGCAAGTGCCTGTGGTGTCAGGGCGGTCATGTCAAACAGCCCTTAGAGAAAGGCACCCTTTGTCCCTGCGGCGGCCTGGGGGGCGGGCCGCCAGCAGCAGCAGCAACGGCGGCGGCAGGGGAGGGTGGGGCTGCATATGGTGTGCATTCGCTCTGGAATGCTGTCGGGGCACCGCCGCTTGAAGTGGCGCATGATCGGAGGTCCGGTAGGTGGGGCCGCGGAGAGGCAGCCAGCCGCGTTTTCGTTTTTCGGACGCGGTAGGGGGGGGGGGCCGTCACCCCACCCCACCTCCTCCGGGTCTCGCTGGGAGAGGGGACCCGCCTCTGGCTAGGGAGGCGCACCCCGCCGTGAATCGCCGGGGAGCTGCCTTGCTGGCCTGCATGGGGCTGGCCCGCGCGTGGATCGCATTGCAAATGTGGACATGGTGTGGATGTAGGCGTCAGATTTCATAATGCTCATCGTGCTGTCGAGATTCTACCCGGAGGTCCGATCCGCAGTCACGTCGCGGTCGTTGGGCGGGTGTGTGTGTGTGTGTGGAGGGGGCGGTTGTGCGGACATGGCAGGACGTTGCAGAACGACGTCAAGCTAGGACGGCAGGAGTGATAGCAAGACAGGAAAAGGTTTTGGTCGGGGGTGACGGCCCTTGGGGGTCGTTATCGGTATCGGACCCGTTGCGCGGCGGAGATGGCGGCTGAACGGGTAGGCTGGGGATTCGGAGGCCTTGGCGTCGGGCTCGGCTGCCCGCCCGGCTGCCCGCCGTGAGGCCCACCGTCAGCAGCGGGAGGTCCGGGGGCGCGCAGCCGGCACGCGGGCTGCCTGGCTGCTCGGTCGCAGCACGAGCGGCGGTACGGTACGGAGGGGTACGGCACCTTTCTGCGCGTGTGTGTGTTTTGCATTCGTGCACGTTATTGTGTATTGCGGTGGCGGCCGTCGGACTGCAGATGTAATAACGGTAAACGGTAAACAGTGGGAAAGAGAGGCCGTGCAGCGCCCCGAACCTCCCCCACGGCCCGGAAGGAGGCCGGACCTCGAGTTGGGGCGGTTTGTGGGAATTCGTACAGTCGTACATTCGCGGAGCGCACTGCTGCCGCCGACGGTTGGAGAGGGTGGGTCCGTGGCTTGGCTCCGTCAGCCAGCGGCCCCCCCCCCCGTGCATCCGTCCAACCAAATGCGCACCCTCCCCGCCCTGACCCCATCTACCCCTGACCCCGTCCACGCAGGACCCCGTCAGATTACAAGTATTTTAAATTGTGCAATGCCATACCCAATTTGTGTCGAAGCGTGTCGCTAGGGTTGCTCGGCCAGCTGCTTGCGGTATGCATGTTGCTCTGCAGCCGACGGGCGTCCCATGGTCAGCAGTGGGTCTTAAATTCTTAACCATGCATGGCGGCAAATCTCGATCGCGCCCGAGGTCCGTCGCCGCATTTATACATGCATGCGCTCTAACCCGCGCGTTCGCGCAGGGCAAGTGAATTCCCTTTGCCACGATTCCCAGATTGTACAGGAGCTGCAAAGCAATTATTTAATTCAACTACTTCCCTAAGCTATGATATCTTATAAATATACATAGTTTTTTAGTCTCCATGTGGCTTCGCCTCGCTGCGTGTCGCCAGGGGTCATTAGTCACACCGGCCCGCCCCCATGCTGCCTCGACCGCCGAGCGACCATCTACTGTTTCCGCACGTAGTAAACGCCCTGCCGTGCCCTGCCATCGTCGTGGATTCGAACGAATCCCAGAGTTAGCTCACCAAAACGTATTTCCTGGAATTGATCGCGCAGAAAGAAAAACACCAAACAGCGCGATCCGTCCGATGACCGAGATTCGTTGATCGGTGCTGCTCTCAGTCAGTCAGTCAGCCGGTCTGGGATTTACCCAACAACAGCATCCAGCATATATGCACGCACCTTTCCTCTGGGAGCGCCCGAGTGGCGGCCCTCACCCGAGGTCAAGCTCCCACACTTCCCATTGCTGCAAGCAACCCACCAGCGAGCACGCAGTGAACGACACCAGGTCGGTCGTGTCGATAGGTGGCCTGCTGTGTGCTTGACTGCTGACGACGCCGCAGAGGTCTGTCTCCAGCCAGCCAGCTACGGTGCTGTATATGCGACTACGAAACCGTCCTAATGCGGCAACGATGGGGAACTGCGTGACTTGACCTCTCTCGTTCTCGCTTTATGTAAAAACCCGACCGCACCGCAGTCCGCTCTGAACCCGCGCGCGAGCAGCTGCGACGCAAATAAATCAAAACATACAGTCGCGCAAGCAACCGGCGCTGTGTACATCGAGACGACCTCGCCCGCTCCCAGATACCCGCACATACGGCTCGCGGTTCCCTTCCCCTCCCTTCGCCATCCGCGGCGCGGCGCTGCAGCTTGGCGGAGCCTGAGCTCATCAACCGGAGGAAAAGCTCGGCAGCAGCAGCCCAACAACGAACAACGAACAGCGTGTCTGTCGGTATCACACCTAACCAACCAGGCGAACCCGTGGGGTGTCGCTGGCAGCCAGCCAACCAAGGCGAACCGTACGAACGTACGGACGTGTTCGATTGCTTGCTTGCTTACTCGGCCCTCGGCGATGGAGAAAGTCGCAGCAGCTGCCTGTGGTTCAGCCTGTGGTGGCATGGGGCGTCCGCGGAGGCGGCAGGTACGTGCGGTCGTGGGGCCAGGGGCCACGGTTTCATTCGCTGGGGGTCTGCAGGGGACGAGCATTTCCCTCTGCATTCCAGGACTCCTGAATGAACGTTACAGTCGCCTGGGACGTCTGCGACAGTCGCCTCACCCCGCCCCGTTCGTCCAGCTGCGCATCGTAAGGATACACACGCTCGCGGCGGCGTCCGAACATCGCGCTGTCCAACGCACCGACCGCCAACCCTAGTACCCGACCCCCGTCACCCCGTCACCATTTGATAACCCTGCCCACGTTACCACCGGCCTCGCCAGTTACGGAGCCACGCCCGGCGGCCGCCGGCGCGGGGAAGCTGGTGCCGCTGCGCGGCCCCCTCAACTTTCCTGTTGGTGCTGCAGGCGGTGCTCGCGTACGGAGCAGCCGCGAAGCAGGTACGGGAGTGTACGCCGGAGGCGGCGTGCGGCGGAGTACGGCATTGATAAACTTGTCATGTACGAGCGACAGGTGACGAGCATGGGCTGGATGGCACTGCAGTGAAGCCGCCAAATGCAGAGCCACCATGTGCCAGATAGGGGGGAAAATCTATAGGGGGAAAATCTTCCACCGCGTGTTTCCCTTGGAGCTGCGTCCTCATGTTTAATACTTAGTATTTGATATTTGATTATCATCGAATGATGTACTCGTTCGGCTGGTCCTTTGTGGTCCTCTTGGCCCTCATCACTGATGCCCACGCCTCCCATTGCCCGTGCCGCCGATTCCGTGCGTTGGCTGCGGCGGCCTCTCACCGTACCGTACCGCACTTTACCATGACCGTGTCGTACGTACGTTCGTCAGTGCGTCAGCTACACCACGGACGTGGCCTTCCCCGGCGGCAGCCCCGGCAGCCTGCTGAGCACTCTGCTGGTGGCGGACGTGGTGGGGCCCCACGTGGGGTCGGTGGAGGTGCGGGAGCTGTCGCTGCAGCACGGCCGAGTGGGCGCCCTGCTGGTGGGTGGGTGGGTGGGTGGGTGGGTGGGTGGGTGGGTGGGTGGGTGGGTGGCTGACTGCTGATGACGTGAATGGATGGGTAGCTGGATGGGCATGGGCACATGTACGTACGGTCGTACGGCAGTCAAAGCACCCGCGCACCCACCCACACACACACACGCATGACCGGTGTGTAGCGTAGTACAACCTAGCCGCGGCGACATCGCTCCCAGCCCTGGTATGTCCTGGAGAAGTGCGGCGTGGGGGTTGCTCCTGACAAATAGGTGCCGTGGATACCTGTATGTGTGGGATCTGCTGTAACGTTCTTTTGGCAGATGCACGGTACATAGATGTCAGTTGCCGGCGGTTGAGAAGTTTGCGGTACTCGTCAGGATGCGTGCGTGCCCGCGTGCGTGGCTGCTGACCGCAGGTCGCTCTGTACTGGTTGCCGTACTCGGCAGCGCCCGCTGACACGCCGCTGACAGCCGCCGACCTGGCGGGGGCCGCGGGGGCGCGAGCGGTGCTAAAGGCGCTCAAGCAGGGCGCGGGGGCGGAGCAGCTCGTCAACGTGTCGTTTGCGGACAGCTTCAACGCCTCGCTGGGGGCGGGGCAGCCCTCGCCGCCGACGCTGACGGGGAACTTCAGGTGTGTGGGTGCGTGTGTGTGTGTGTGTCTCCCCCATCCTGCCAAGGTGGGGGCGTTTACTTGCCCGACGATGTACGGGTGTACCTCTAGGGTGTGTCGCACAATGTGCAACATGGAATACTCTTGTGTGTGTTCCATATCTGACCGTGTGTGTGTGTGTATACATCGCCGACGGTACTGCACGTGCAGACGGGTACAGCATGCGCTCCCTGCCGCATCGCGTCAGTGCCTGGCCAAGCCGCCAGCTGTCATCGGACCCTTCCACGTGTCGAACCCCTGTTTGCGTGAATATGGCCCCAATAATGCGCCACGGCCGCTGGTCGCTCTGCTTCCGTCCCCCTGTTGCCGCGTAGGCCCTCCACCCCCCTGTCGGTGTTCTCGGACGCCAAGCTCAACAGCCGGGGCCGCTGGGTGCTGCGCGTCGCTGACCTGGGAGAGAACTGGCAGAGGTACGCGTACGTAGGTACGGCTGTACGTCTGTGCGGCATAACTAGTGAGCAAACACGCACGCAGTCGCACACCACCTACCTGCCTCCGCCTTCGCGGTGCAATAACGTACCTCAGAGCGCGAGGTCCATCCGTGAACAGTGTTAAGGTGCGTCCGAAAACGTCTTCAGGATGTTGAGGATGGATGTCCACCATCACCACCGCGAACGCGTTGACCGCGGTGCGGCAGGCTGCATGTACGGATTTGCAGTCCAGCTGTGCCAACCCCAAGGCAATCCTGGCGCGCTGGTAACCTGGTGTGTTGGCCGGTATGGCTGCATGACCCTCCCCGCGGGTGATGGAGGATGGGTGCGCAGTCCTTGGTAGGGGTTGATGAGACGAGGCACCTACGAGCTAACTGGGCCCGTTGGAACACCCGGTCGGGATACGGGTCCACCTTGTAACGGTTACGGTTAAAACCCCACGCGGTGATACGAACCTCAAACCCACTGCCCATCGAAGTGCCGGCCCGTCCGCTCCGCCCCAATGGCGGCCGGCGCTAGCCGGGCACGTATCTCCTCCCCCGCCCTGCAACCGCAGCTGTCAGCCCCCGGGGCCGATGCGATCCAACCCCCATCCCTCCACCGCCACACGGCCACGGTCTGGGTCTGGGCTTTCTTCACCGCAATCCCCCCCAACCGCCCGGCCCGCCGGCCCGCAGCCGCAAGATCGACCTGGGGTCGTGGACGCTGGTGCTCTGCCCGCCCGGGAACTCCACCCTGCCGGCGCTGTTGGAGCTGTCCATGGTGCGTTTGAGGGCCGCGCTGTTGCGGGCTGTTCCTGGATCCACCGACTTGGATCCACCGGCTGGGATCCACCGACTTGGATCCATGCGCGCAACCAACCACGCACCTGTCCACACCCTGCATCTGTTTTTCATTAACTGCACGCACACCTGTGACTGACGGACTGACTGACTGATTGTCACAGCAGACCCGAGAATGGATGCGCGGCGGCGGCGGTGACGTGCCCCTTCCTTGGTCTCTTCCTTGGTCTCTTCCTTGGTTTCTTCTGCAGGCCCAGCAGGCCGCCGGTGACGGCCGGGCCTTCCGCGGCGCCCTCAGCGGCCTGGGCTCGGCGGCGCGCCTCAACGCCCTCAGCGGCGGCCCCCTGGCGGCCGCCGTCGGCACGTTGGTGACTCGCGACTCCACCATCGAGTACAAGACCTACTCGGAGCTCGCGGACCAGGCCGTGGCGGGTGCGTGGGTGGGTGGCCGGGGAAGTAAGGTGGCTGCTGGGGGCACGGCGGTCTCCGGCTTCCCCCGTGTTGGGTGATCGCTCGACAGACCGATGGTATTTCCGGCTAGCTGGGTGACACCGACCCTGGGGGTGTGTGGTGCGGTCGAACCGAAAGCGGTGTGTGGGAAACCTTGGTTTGGGTTTGGGCGGGTACAGCCCGCGGCATGGGGTCTTGTACGGCACGTCATTGAGCCCGCGGCGCGTGGCGCGCGGGGTGCCGCGCTGGTGCCATGCCTAGGTGCATCTGCGCCGTACTCGTCCCCACACCGTACTCGTCCCGACGCCGTACTCGTCCCCACGCCGTACTCGTCCCCACGCCGTACTCGTCCCCACGCCGTAATCGGGCGTGTCTGATGTCTGGCGGCGGCCCGCGACGCGACCGCACCTCATGAAGGGCATTCAGCTCCCAAACGCAGTATAAATGCACTCTCCACCATCTACACATGCAGATGGCTGCAGCTGCGGCTCGTTCATTGTGTGGTCCCTGCGTTGCGGCCTCAGCGTCATTTTTGCCCCTGCGCCCTACTCGTACTCCCACACATGCGTTGTTGCTCCCTCCCCCCCACCCCCGCGTCGGTATTACAGCCGTGATCGGGGGCATCGACAACATCCAGACGCTCTTCGGGTTGCCGTACGTCCCGCCCACCTTCATCAGCATCTGGCAGCCCTGGCTGGAGCTGCTCATCGGTGAGTGCCGTACGTACGACATACAGGCGGGCGGGGTCCCGCTGGTCCGGCGGAGGCGCGAATGGCGCTGTCAAAGCGGACTCCGCCTTTCTGGGAAAAAGGACAAAGGGTATACACCTAGCTTCCGTACCGTGCCGTACACCCAAGTCGTGTGTAGTGTTCGGTAGTAATCGTCGTGCCGCTGTGCGAGGTGCCCACCTGTCCCCACCTTCCGCAGCCACGGGGGTGCGGAACAGAACAGGAGGCTCCAGATGGGCGGATACGGTACACCCAGGGTTGCACCCCCCTTGAGGGTAGCGCCAGCAGCGGGCCACCCTCCCACCCTCCCTCCGTCGCTCCGTCGCTCCGTCGCCCCCAACCCGTAGTGCCCCCTCTCCCGCCCTACCTGGTTGCTGCAGGCGGTTCCGAGCTCATCATCCAGAACCAGGTCTGGCCCGGAAAGATCGTCGCCTACGCACTGGACATTGAGGTAAGTCCGGAAATACGGAATCACGAAAGTACGGAAGTACGGAAGTACGGAAACACCACGCGTCGCCGAGGGCACCGAGGATCCGAGAAGGTTACAGTATTGTCAATGGCGCAGGTGCAATGGGATCGCTCGGATCCGATTTCAGTTTGCTGGCTCTGGATTGCAGATCGCTGTGCGACAGCGGAGGGCTATGAACTCTTCCACTTCGGGACGTAGAGACGGCGGCAGCGGTGGAGGTGGAGGTGGCGGTGGCGGTGGCGGTGGCGGCGGCGGCGGCGGCGGCAGCGGAAGTGGCGGCAGCGGCGGCGGTGGCGGCGGAAGGAGCGTCGCAGGCGAAGGCGACGGCGGAAGTGGTGACGGCGGTAGTGGAATCGGTGCCGCGAGCGGAAGCGCAAGCGGCGTCGGCGGAGGAGACGGCGGCAGCTCTGGCGGCGCCTTCGGTTCAAACGGCGGTGGCCCCGGCGGTGTCGTATTTATAGAGGAGCGGGCGGCGGCGGAGGGCGACCAAGGCTGCAGCAACGACGAAACGGTGTACGACCGGAACAACCCGTGGGGCATCATTGGTACGTCCGTACGGTCCGTACGCATCGTGTTTTTCTTATATCTAGCTCCTTGCATTGTTAATCGATGCTGTTACGGTGGACCCCGCGGGTCATCGGTGACAGCCATCCTCAAGTAAATAGCGCCTTTGCTACGCCTTCGTTTCTCTATTAAGGATGCTACACAGCCGTCCCCGCGGGTCATCGGTGACAGCCGAAGCTTCCTCATCATACATTGCATTTCGTTTCTGTGTGATTAATGACCGGTGTCGGGCACGCCCCGCAGCGGATCCACTCCAGGGCGTACCCGACATGTAAAGCGTCATTTGATGATGATGTAATGTATTGTGGACGAGCTGTCCCCCTCGTTCGCGCCCTCATCTCGGTTCCCATCACATGTACGACTCCCAGAGCACCCCCTTCCCCTTCCTCCCTCCCCTCCTCCCTCCATGGACTACTCACAGAGGGGCCTAACGGCCCGGTGCCTTTCGACAAACAAAAGATGCTAGATGACCTGTGCGGCATCACAGTCAGCGGCGCGGATTGGCTGTTCAGTCGGGTGCCCGACGACGAACCTACGGGTCAGGCACCGCCGCCCCCCGCCGCCACGTCAGCGGAGGGCGGCGGCGGCGGCGGCGGCGGCGGCAACGTTGGTGGCGGCGGCGGCGGCGGCGGAACCGGCGGCGGGAGCGGTAGCGGGAGCAGTAGCGGTGGTGATGGTGTAGCACGAGAAGCTCCAGATTTGGATTCGGATTCGGATTCGGAGCCACGGCAGGTGTCGGCCACTCGCCGTCTGTCGTCTTGGTTCCCGACGGTGGGGAGCCAGGCGGAGCCGCTCGACTTCACCGCACCGACGGGCCCGGGATTGCGGGACGCTGCCGTACAACGACTGTACGACTCCGCCAGGGTGAGGTGCACCGCTGTACAGCTGGGAGCAGGCAAGGCAACCTCCGCCACCACGTCATCCGCCTTGCTTGCTTGCTTGTGTTGTTGAAGGGAATACCGTATTCGTTGCCGTACCACTGGCTAACGATGTCGTACCACTGGCTGGCTACCCAGACGACTCGAACCCCGCCGCGTCCATACCACCACACATACAGGCCTTCGCAGACGCGCCCCCGCGAAGTCGCTTGGCGGCGTTGCGCGACTCCGCAGCACTGGACCCCAATTTCCTTGACGACGTCCTGGATGGTATACTGCAGGTACGGCATGTACATATCCACACGATCAGTGCCCCGTCGACGCCGTACATGTACGGATAAAGTGTACCGGATCACACTTGAATGATCGGTCATCGAGCATGGCTTCCCCGTTCGTGCCGGCATGCATGAATGAACGTTACAGCGGACCCTGAAAGCCGGCATGTGGAGGGTGACAGTTGCCGGACAGCTGACAGTGGGCCGCAAAGGCCGTAGCTCGCACACGTTAGCACCTAGCAGCGTATGTACGGCACCGCTGCGGCCCGTGACGAGTCATGTACGGCGCACTGTCGCCGCTCTGACCTGCAGGACATAAACATAGACGCCTACACGGATGCGCTCCACGACGGCCTTCAGGTCAGTACCTGTACGCCGACCCGGGCGACTTCACGCGCGACAGCGTGTATGTGGTTGGGGCGGATCACGGATGCTGGTCCTGGGCACAACGCGGGTGCAGGGGCCGCAGCAAAACGTGATGGCCGCGACTGCAAAATCTTAGGATAGCAATATGATATTGATGTATATTTATTGTATCTATTATATTTGTTACACTGTCCTTAATTATACTTGTTTATTGGTTTTATTTAAATATATTGTTACATAAATAGGAATAGTGTTAGATTTATTGCGTTATTAATAGTGCAAATGTTACAAGTTGGATAGTTGTTTTTACTATTTATTATACTTATTATCATGTGAATTTTTTTATTTTGGCTGACACAGCGATTATTGTGAGGCCTCCGTCCGTCTGTCTGGTGGTGAGGATACGGCCTCATGTCCTTGAGCCACCAACCAACCCGCAACCGGCGCAACCGACGCGACCGTTCGTTGCCACCCTTACAACTATCAGCGGTTGGTGGACCAAGCGGGCGCCGCCGCCGCGGCCCTAAACACCGTCTCCAACTCTCCGGCGCTGCGACGGGCGGGTGGAGAGACGGCCGTCATGGCCTCTCAAGCGCTACAGGCGGGGGCCGAGACCTACCAACTGGTGTTGCGGGTACGTGCGCGCGCGCTCCGCCGCTGTAGCTTAAATCATAATTGAGTCACTCGTCTGCTGTCACATTCGTACACGTACCATATTCACTCATTATTGCTCGCCCATGCTCCCGCCCACGTGCTGTCGTCCATGTCGTACAACACTCAACATGTCGTACATGTCGTGCATGTGCGCACGATATGTAACGATAGTGATGATGAGCTGCCATGCCGGAGCCATGAATCCCCGCCTGCGCGGACGGAAACGCACGCGTTTGATTGACCCTGCATCCATCCATCTCCCGCCTCACACCGCCAGCACGGGACCTGATCCCCGTATGCTCGCTGGAGGCGTCTTGCGGTGACGAACACCTACCGAGCTACCGTATCCCTGTCCGTCTGTCTGTCTGTCCATGCGCCTCGCCGTGCCCTGCCCTGCCCTTCCCGCCGGTGCACACATCGCCCCAACCTCCCCTAGGCGGGCCAGGACAGCCTCAGACGCGACGGCGCCAGGTCCAACCGCACCCGCCGGTTCATGCGGAACGGCGGCCTGACACAGGCGGAGCGGACCTTCGGTGCGTGCGCGCGCGAGGATCGGGACTTCGGCAGCGGGCGCACCGCCACGGCAGGGGGTCATTACGATCATGAGGGCTGGAAGGGCACGCCGCAGCGGATGCATGGCGCCAAGGGTTCGACGGTGTCGACGGAACACGACGGCACCCTATCCGCCTCGCGCCAGGG
The DNA here is from genome assembly GCA_003117195.1 of Eudorina sp. 2006-703-Eu-15. Classification (NCBI taxonomy): domain Eukaryota; kingdom Viridiplantae; phylum Chlorophyta; class Chlorophyceae; order Chlamydomonadales; family Volvocaceae; genus Eudorina; species Eudorina sp. 2006-703-Eu-15. The sequence goes on from BDSI01000091.1 coordinate 246,508, forward strand.
GAAGATGAACGACCTCGTGGGCGCCTCCACACAGATCCTCGCACCGACAACGCCCTCTGACCAGCAAATACCGCGGGGCGGGAGCAGGCATCCCCAACACCCCCAACCAATCCAGCAAGCGCAAACCAACACCTAGCTGCCGATGCATGCACGACCATAAGTGTGTCTTGTCACATTGGACCGCGCGAGTCAATTTTACGCCGCACAGTCACCTTTGTTCCCTTCTCTCCCTCGCGGGATCCCCCGCGCATGTACGGCAAATCGCCCCGTCATTCACGCCGCTTCGGTATACGTACGGCCTGCTGTACATACACGCACGTGCGTGGCTCCGTACATGTGCCGCACGCTGTACGACAATGCAGCCCAGAGGTGAGCTCGCGTGCGTGTCTTCTTACCCATACCCATACCTACCCAGCAGACTGTGGGCTTCTTTCGTTTCTCACTCGGGGGTGGCGTTGCTGGCTGGGGGACCGACAACGGGTGCCGTACACATGAGGCTAGCTGCTGCGGGGTCCGCTGTGTAAGATCCAGATATCTCGTGCTATTCTGAAGAACTGAACGCCAGCTGTGTGCCTTCCCTCACGCCGCCCCATCACTCCGCGGCCGCCCATGCCTGCATCCAGGTTCCGTTGGCTGCTCAATTTCGTGCGCTTGGCGTTCCGCTTCAACGCCGCCGACGGCCCGATCGTCACCTTCCAGCAGTGGCTCTTCCTCGGGAGCGACGTCACCCGCATCAAAGCCAACGCCAGGACGCTGGCGGTGCGTGCGTGCGTTCTTGATCGCGCCGTAGGCTTCGCGCTTCCGCCGCCGGCGGCTTACTTGAAGCGGCAGGGAAGGGGCCGCCAGACGGGCGGACGGGGTTGCTTTTGCGTGATTGCGTGCCTTGATTTCGAACGGGTGTGGTCCTCCATGCCCCGCTCTTCAACCTTACTTCTTTTTCTCTGAGGGACATGGTATCCGCACACACGCACATACACCTACCAACGCGTATTATATCCGGGGTTTGTTTCTCTCATTTATATCCGGGGTTTGTTTCTCTGCTACGTACATTTTGGCATCAGTGGAGACAAGATGCGCTGACGATCACGCATCGCTGTCTTCCGTACCGTGTCGTACCGTGTCGTACCTCCGTACCTAAGGCCATGGACGATGCGGCCAACGGCAGGCAAGGCAACAAGCGGAAGAAGGACGATGACGGCGCGAAGGGTCCGAGGGACAAGACGAACAGCAGCAACAACAACAATCGGAATCGCACCCGCGGCGGGTGGCTCTTTGGGGGCAGCCGCCGCAGCAGCCAGCAGCCCGACGGCAGCGGAGACCCGCAAGGCGACTATGCGCCGCCCGTTGAGGTGCCAGTCACGGATTCCTCTGCTGTCGTGTACGATATGTCGTACGACGAGGAGGTCCAGCAGAACCAGCAGCAGCAGCAGCAGCGGAACCAGCAGCAGCGGGATCCAGTTGAGGTCGTCGACCTGGAAGGAGACGACGACGACGACGACAACACGGGCAATGATGGCAATGATGTAGGGCTGAGGGCTGCGACGGCGATGGCGGAGGAGGAGGATGAGAAAGGGAGGGAACGGTCTCCCCCGACGACGACGGCACCGACGGCAGCACCGACGGCCGGCAGCAGCAGTGACGGGGAGCTTGACGAGGTCCGCTTCGACACGGGAGAGACCGCCGGTACGTGTGTGTGTGTGTGTGTGTGTGTGTGTGTGTGTGTGTGTGTGTGTGTGTGTGTGTGTGTGTGTGTGTGTGTGTGTGTGTGTGTGTGTGTGTGTGTGTGTGTGTGTGTGTGTGTGTGTGTGTGTGTGTGTGTGTGCGTGTGGTTAATGAGAAGCCCGCCCGTGTGGGCGTGTGTGTGATTATGGATGAAGCAAGACCCCCGGTGGCATTCCGTGAATGGATTCTCGACCCCGCCCTGAACTAAATTGCGCCTTCTTTCCGCAATCGTTCCGCAACTACTGCGATCGCCGGCGGCGCCACCACCCCACCCGGGCGTGCCCGGGTTCGTTCTTCGGGTTTATTTCTTTTTTCTCAAAATAATCACCACGCACCCAATCGCCGCAGACGAGCTGTTCGCCCGCATCGTGGCAGAGTCGGAGGCGACAGCGAAGAGGGCCCTGGCCCGGGTGCCCCTGGAGTCGTCCACAGGTACATACGGTACATACGGTCGTACGGTTGTACGGCGCCGCGATGTTACGGAACCTACCTGCGTGCATGTTGCAGTGATAATGTCTAAATGTCTGACGCAGCAATTCTGGTGCTTGCCTGCGTTCGTGTGCGCAGCGGTGAAGGTGTTCACAGCGGAGCTGACCGCTGGCGGATCATGTCGTACTGCTTGTTGTACCCTGTTGTACCCTGTTGTACCCTGTTGTACCCTGTTGTACCATCCTTCTACGCACGGGCGCGTCCTGGGTCCTTCTGACCATGTGATACACCCACCCGCAAATGAATGCGGACTGCGGAAACCCTCTACCTGAACTCAAAAACCCCTTCATGTGTGAAACCTGCCCCACAGGTCTGGACAGGCTCTAGCGCTGTACGTCACAGTCGGTTAGTCAGTCAGTCAGTCTGTCAGACCCATGGGGCTGCCTGCCTTGCTGCGACCGACCCGACTGCGCCATCAACCGATCTGCTGCGGCATCATTCGCTGCTGCGAGCCCGGCGGCGGCTCGGTATGGGCCCCCGGAGTGATCAACCGTGTACGAAAATGTACGACATGGGACGTACTCGCACACATGCATACCATTTCACGAGGGACACCTACCCTACCAAGGCTTGGTTACGGTGATTAATCATCACTGGGTGCCAGCTAACAATATTGCGTGCTCGAGCTTTGTCCTTTATATATCAAGAATTGCGGTAGATGCTGCCGTGCATTGTACGGTGCATGTGGTGATGGCCGGGGATGGGCGCGAACTCCAAGGGCGCGGTCACCCGCCGAAGATCAGACCGGTTACATGTAGCAGATCAGACCGACACCGTAGTAGGTGTGACCTGGTGTGAATTATTACCGTACTATGATGTGGGCCCTCCCTTGTCCCGTCTGGTCTGACTATTGCCGGTCGGTGTACCACGACGGCGTATGTACGGCGACCGTGGGTGTGCAGCGTTTTGCGTGTCATCAGTACTTGCTGCAGGCTTGCCCCCGGGGTAAGTTTTCCTGTGTCCTGTTCCTATGATGAATAAGACAAGTGTACGGCGCCATGTCAGGATTGGTGCCTTCAGCTGGCGGCCGTGCCTTGATTTGCGAAGTTCGAATGGCGGTTGGTAGGTGCCCGGCGCTGCAGCCCGTGATTGGGACTGAAATGGTTTTTAGTACGAGTCTCGCGTCTGAGCTCAAGAGGAAGCGTCGGCGGCGATGCTTCGTCCAATCTTAGATGCGTCGCCCTGCCATCACTTGCATGGCTGTGTACGTATGTGGGGATGCTGTGATTTCGTCGTCGTAGTTATTGGAGCACGTTGGAGCCGACAAATTTGAACGGGTGTAACAAATTGACATTTGGGTCGGCTGCATCAATGGTATGAGGCATGGCACGCAACGCACCGATCGAATGCAATAACAACTTTATTGCACAAACAACAATTTGTTTTGCAGCGACTACGCCCCACAAATACGCACGCACGCCATCGGGTTCGAAGCCGAAAAATAACACCACGTCCAACCCGCCGGGGCACCTTTTTTTATCGGTATGTACCGACGAAACCGCGGCGCGGCGGCGCTTAGCGCTTCAATTGACGATCGCCGGCGGACGACAGCCAAAGGTTCCCCGCGACGACATTGCCCCCACCGGCCCGGCAGCCGTTCATCGCAGAAGGGAGTCCGTCCGACAGTCGTCCGTGCGGTCTGCGGGCAAGCAAGCGACCGCGAGGTCTCTGTCCGCCCGTAGATGGAATCGCTTGTGACCCGTGGGTCAGCTGACCCGTGGGTCGTCAGAGTCCCATGGCTCGTCGTGCGGCCAACCTGCTGCCCCTCCTTAGTAGATAGGCGCACAAGGCCGTCAGGTCGCTCTCTTAGATCGGCTTAGATCTCCACATTGTGCAACATTCATTCACTCCGAAAGGTCATAACTTTCGATACACGGTACATCACGGTGCAGCGCTCCCAGGAGCGGCCCCCACCCGCCGGCTGTCTTACGTGCGTGGCCGGCCGCAGTCACACGAAGCCTGCCGTTCCATTACGAGATTCAACTCCCTGCTGGCACAAGGCACAGAGAAAATACAGCACGCGCTTCCGCGTGCCGCAGCACACTCAGCAGCAATGATGTACATCTGCACAACCCCTGAGCGCGCGTCGTCGCGTCAGCCCCTTCCCCGGGCATCACAGGCCGACCCTTCCCCGGACCAATAATAACATTGATAATATTACGCTGGGCAAAACCTTCCCGGGGCGTCCATCATTTTTATCTGAATGCGCATGTCCCCACCGGCCACCGATCACACCCCACTTGCGGACCGCGCTTTGGTGGTGGTTAAGCGCACACGGTAAAGCGCGCAAGGACGCCCATTCCCCTGTACAGCGGTTTCCGTACAAATACGGTGTATGATGTTGCCGTACAAATTTAGCCGCCGGTGCCGGTCGGCACAGCGGCGCCGCCGATGCCCCTCCCGACGTTCGTGGCGGTGGTGGTCCCGAAGGTGCCGCCCTGGGTGGTGGTGGGCGCAACCACTTGACCCGCGGCGGGCAGCGCGCCTGCCCCGGGCAGCTCACTGGCGCCTGGACCCGTGGGTCAGTGGCGGGGTCAGCGGCGGGGCAGTGGCGGGGCAGGGACGGCAGGTGAGGCACGCCGGAGTGCATGTGTATTGTTTCAACGCACGCGTCCGGGATTTCGGATGCGGAGCAGCGGCAGGAGCGTGCGGCGGCAAGTGAGAAGCAATGATGATTTCCGTTGCAAGTTGTTGGAAGGTAACCGCTCGTGATTGCTGTACGGTGCCGTACTATTACGATGCGCGCCCGACCAGTATGGATCACATGCTAAATTTAACAATATACACACTTGTAACGGTTACGTTACATATATAACAGTACATATATATGTATCTAACAATATATATAAGCTATGAATGAATGAATGAATGAATGAATGAATGAATGAATGAATGAATGAATGAATGAATGAATGAATGAATGAATGAATGAATGAATGAATGAATGAATGAATGAATGAATGAATGAATGAATGAATGAATGAATGAATGAATGAATGAATGAATGAATGAATGAATGAATGAATGAATGAATGAATGAATGAATGAATGAATGAATGAATGAATGAATGAATGAATGAATGAATGAATGAATGAATGAATGAATGAATGAATGAATGAATGAATGAATGAATGAATGAATGAATGAATGAATGAATGAATGAATGAATGAATGAATGAATGAATGAATGAATGAATGAATGAATGAATGAATGAATGAATGAATGAATGAATGAATGAATGAATGAATGAATGAATGAATGAATGAATGAATGAATGTTACAGCGGACCCCAACGGGATGTCACCTCGTCCGACTGTTGTGCACGCACACACGGCGACATGAGTGTCCAGCTTGGCCGTCCGTCGCCGAGCGCGCTGCTACATACGACATCCCCGTGGGATCACCGTACCGCCGTACGTACCTCCGAACGTCGCCTGGGTGGTGGCCGGGCCGGTGAGGCCGGTCGACGTGGTGGCTGCGGGAGGGCACGCACGCACGCACGCACGCACGCACGCACGCACGCACGGAAAACACACACGTGGTGGCAGGGTACGGCATTACAAATTTCCGTCAATGGCGTGCAGAGCAGTATCCGACATACTACATGGGATCCTTGGACCCATGAGGGCGCTGCCCTGTTAACAAGTTCACTAAGTTTATTAGTTAGTTACATGGTGGGGGCTCTCCCCTAAAAGCCTCTAGCCAGACCATGTCAGGTCTAATCGATCGAGCCGAAGACCCAAAGACCAGGCCGTGTGGGGCTGCAACTCCCGGTACAGAGCCCCCCTCCCCCACACACACCCGGGCACACGCATACGAGCAACTTTCAGGCGCTAATCCGCCTGTGCATGCCACGGCACTCCTGCTCTGCCTGCCTAAGCAACACACCCACCCGGGGCGGTGCCGACGGGGCCGCCAGTCACTGAGGCGCCGGGGCCCGCCGTCGTGGGTCCGACCACTCCCGGCTGGCCGGCGGGGGCGACGGTGGAGGTCCCGGCGGAGGTGGTGCCGGCGGTGCCGCTGGCGGTGGTGCCGGCGGGGGCGGTGCCGGTGCTGGGGGCTGCCGCCGGCGCCGGCGCGCGGGCTGCAGCCGGTGCCGCCGCCGGGGCCGGCGCAGGGGCCGCCGCCGGGGCCGGCGCAGGGGCCTTGGCCGGGGCCTTGGCCGGGGCGGGGGCTGGGGCCGGGGACGGCTTGGTCTCTGCGAGTGTGGTGGTACGGGTGGCGAACCTGCGAGGGGGGGACGGCGGAGGACGCGCGGTCTCGGCAAATCGATGCGATTCGACGACGATAACGGTAGTGCCGCCAGACGCAGAATTAAATAAACAAACAACACCGCACACGGATTCGATCCGCGATCCAGGATCCGAAATCCACGAGCGACACAATTCCAGGATCCACGGGATCGACCGACGTCACACCCGTGTGCAATGGGAGGCAGGTACGTGCATGGAGGGTTCTGCGGGCCGCTGGTGCCGGCTGAGGTGCCGTGCTGCCATCGCCGGTTCGGATACTGCCCACGAGCCATCGGGGCCCGTTGGACGTCCGGTCGGGACTTAAGGGTCTTTCACCTTTTTATACGGTATGGTTACAGCCCGGATCGCCCGACAACCAAGCTCCAACAGCTCCAATAAGCTATTTTTACGGTACAACCTACCTATCGAATGCGGGTACGGATGTGTACCGTAAACGCCGCTCAGGTATTGAGAAACCTGAAAGGTCTGAACAACTACTGCACGGCAAGACCCACGGGTCGGTCGTACATCGCTGCGTGCCCCGCCTGCCGCAACCCGGCCCCCGACCGCACCGCAGGACCGCACCGCACCTGCCGTCGTAGTTGACGACACTGGAGCAGGCGACCACGTTGAGCGGGCACAGCGCCGCGAGGCTGAGGCCCAGGCCGCCGCTCAGCAGGCGCCGCGGCAGGGCCGTCAGCGCGCGGTGCGCCCCCTGGCCGATGTGGACCGCGAAGCGCGCGGCGCCCTGCCCCAGGCCCAAGCCGGCCTCCTCGCCTGCGGGAGGGGGGTGGCCACACATGGGTCCCACCGACCGAGGGACCATTCATCCATTTATTCATGCATGCATCCATCCATTCGTCTCGTTTCCCTCCTTCCTGCTTACAGCCCTCCTCCATCTAATCCCTCCAGGCCTTCACGTGCTCGTAGATGGGACCGTTGGCGGTTGGACGAACCCCAGCGGTGAACGAAGCTCCCAGATCGCCCCCGCTATGGGCTCACGCTGTGCCGACTGGTGCCCTGAACAACGGAACCCGCCCACCAGCACGCAGGTCGACCTGCGGGGGTCAGGTAGGGCCGACCCTCGGCGACGTTTGGGGCCCCCGACCCACCTTCAGGGACGGCGGCCGCGGCCGCCAGCAGCACCACCAGCGTCGCAGCGACCCAGCCCAGCCACGGACGGAGCCGCATGTGTGTTGACCCGGGTGCGGGTGTGTGTGTGTGTGTGTGTGTGTGTGTGTGTGTGTGTGTGTGTGTAGCGACGAGACACCTGTGTGTGCACGTCCCCGGGAGGTTGGGGGCTGCACTTCACCACCTCGCTGCGTGGCTCCGGCTTGGTTTTGAACTTTTGACGGCACAGTGTGCACGTGCCTGGAGGGGTGGCTACAGCTCTAGGTGTCCACCGCTTTCGCGACCCAGCCCGTGTTCGTATCCGTGTCCGTGGCCCCCTGTGTCACCACACGACGGCTCTCCGCGACGATGATGATCAGCGTGATATTGCACCTCAGGTTTTAGGTTTTGGATACCGCGGTCGAGATGTGGTTTGAAGTGTGATGTGCCCAATAATATATTTCTCTCTTGTTGTGGGATATTCCATCCAGGGCTCTGACATGGACTGACGGACTGGCTGGCTGACAGCTCTCAATACCACGACCGGGCGCAACGCTGCGATCGACAGCCTGCATCCAGATCGCTTGCATCCTTTGTGATGCCCCGTCGCGCCCGACTGGCCGCCGCCCAAGGCCCAACACGACCGCCACGTGTGCACCAAGTCGTTCCTAGAGGCCCTGAAACGAGCTCCAACTTGAACAGCTCGTACGGGGAGGGCCCCTAGCGGCTTTCCGTTCAGCTCGCACACAAGCAGGGGGTATGCTAGCCTTTAGGCGCATGTCGACCGCTGCAAAACGGCGTGCGGATGCACGGGAACCGTAAATTGTACGTTACGTTGACTTACGCCAAAGGAAACGGTCGTTTTGGGCCCTCACCGTAATTTACAGCCACCGTACGGCCGCTGCACGTTCTGGCTCATCCAAGGCCGCAACACGGTCACAGCGATATTTCGACAGCAAATGCAAAATATTAACTGGAAACGAAGCAGCTACGCTACCCACAAATGGAAAAAGCCACCACCTAGCAGCGTATCAGCAATGCAGAGCTTGCACCTTGTGTGAGGATGTGGCGCGATTGGTCGTCGGGTGCAGCGAATCAGTCGCCGCAAACCCCCAGCAGGTCTCATAGACAGCAAAAAGAAAACCCTAGAAAACCCAGTCGCTCGACTACCACAAAGCGTCCGAAACCCTGCCGCTCCTCGAGTCCGTTCTGCTGCGCACGAGGCGGACATAGCCCTCAGCCCTTCTCCCATCGCGCGTGTGTGCACGGCCGTTTGCAAACGCCGCCACAGCCTCGCCTCCCCGCGCATCCCTGCCCTGCCAGCACCGTGCTCCGCTGAATGACATGATGTTGAATCCGTCCATCTTATTTGGTGAGGCAGGAAATGTACTCGTGGCGACCCGTGACGGCGCTGCGGGATAGCCGTGTACGCGCCGTCGTCGTCCACGCTCGTGACTGCCTCGGCAGCACCCATGCCACCACGTCGCATGCATGGCGCGATGGCCACCAATTCAATAGGTTGGTATTGCCCTGGCCATCCATCTACTGGTATTCCCGCTGCACTCCTGCTCTCGCCGGAAGCTCCACAATGGCACATTGCACTGTTCAGGTCTCACGCACCAGACGGTCGTGCGACGTCAATTCGTCAAAACCCTCTTGGCGTGCAGCTTCCACCCCGCGGCCACACATTGCATCCTGCTATCATCAACACGTAACACCGTCAACCGGCAGCCGCCCGCGCCACAGCAGAATCGGCAAATCTGCACCGCCCGCCGCAAGCAAACGCCCCCCCCTCCTCGCTCGCTGCCCTCGACGTCTGTCCCTCCGCTCACTTGCCCTTCTTCGCCTTCTTCGCCGGCGGCGAGGGCCCCTTGGCCTCCGCCTCCTCCTTGGCCTTGCCTTTCGCCTTGGCCTTGCCCTCACCCTCCTCAGCCTTCGCCTCCTCCTTACCCTTGGTCCCCTTCTTTCCCTTTTTCCCCTCGCCCGCCTCCTCCGCCTTGCCCGCGGCCTTCTTCTCCTCCTTGGCTGGGGACGGGTCCTTCTTGCCCCCCGGCACAGTCACAACAAACCCGGCCTCGTACAGGATCTGGGCCAGCCGCAGGCGCTCCTCGTCGTTGTCCCCGGGCACCTTGAGCTTCTTGATGGAGAGGGGCTTGTCCGAGGTCGAGGAGAGCACCTCCGCCAGGACAGGCGCGTAGACGGCGGGGAAGATGGGGCCCTGCGGGGAACGGAGCGGAGCGGGTGCCGCAGGCCCGGCCGGTCGTGTCATTATCAGGTTGCGTCCGTCCCGCGGGTGACTTTGGGGAAGCTCAGGGTATGCGGCAGGAGGGCGGCAACCCCAACCTGAGGAAGGATGGGTGGGGTCCTCGTGCCGTGGCTAAAATGAGCGCACCGCCGCAACGCAGTGGGGGCCCAGCTACATGCGCGTGAGACAGGCCTCTCCCCGAAGCATGCATATGACGAGATGCAATACGCAACGACCAATGGCAGGCGCTCTATCCATTGACGGTAGGTACTTCATAACGGCGCAGGAACCTATCGCATGCGTACTGTCGTGCTTCCCCATGAAGCCATGTTGCTCCCCAGCCCGGCCCCCCTGGACCCCTGACTGCCCGTCGTCGGCTGCCGAAAAACGCCTGCCCGCAACAGAGAATAAAGATTTTCGCCCCCCAACAAGTGGCTCCTGTCATCGCCGTGCGTCCCCGCGACGGATGCCGTCGGACACCCCGCGGTGAAACCCACAATGAGCTTCTCCTCCTCGCCGCCATCCTCGTCGTCGTCCCCGTCGTCATCGCTGTCGCCGCCTTCCAGCTCGTCCACATCCATCTCCACAATCTCCGCCTCGTCGCCCTCCTCCTCCTTCTCCTCCTCCTCCTTTTCCTCCTCCTTGGCCTTCTTGCCGCCCTTCTTGCCGGCGCCCTTCTTCTCCTCCTCCTCCTTCTCCTCAGCCTTGGCTTCCTCCTTCTTCTCTCCCTTCTTCCCGGCCGACTTCTTCTTGCCGCCCTCCTCCTTCTCGTCCTCGACCACCGCCTCCTCCTCCTCCTCCTCCTCGATCTCCTCGTCCTCATCGTCCTCGTCGCTGTCGTGCCCCATGTGGTGGCCGCAGCCCGGCCCGTGTACGTGCTCGTCCTCCTCATCGTCATCCTCCTCGCCGATCGAGATCATGTGGTGGTATCTGCTGTTGCCCAGGCAGGTCACCAGCTTGACCATGGGGCCCTGCGTACGTACAATTGTCGTACATCCGTACGTCAAGTACGGGTGTAGGGATGGGGAGCAAGGATGGACGAGCTGACGAGGAAATTACAACGGAGCAGTTGCCGCGGGCTGTGGACTAATAATCGCCGGCCAGCCAGAGTGGACTCAAATCACTGACCGGTTCGCGTGCGGGGCCGTCAGTGGGCTGTCAGTGCCAGTGGGCTGTCAGCGGCTGGACGGATCATGCAGCGGTGCCAACAATCGCGCACAAGGGGGCGGGAGCATCGGGGACAACGGCCCACGCAGTTTTACGATGGAAGTTGTTCAAGGGCCAGCGCGATGCCTGAATGCCGGCATCAAGCCATGTTGCTGATCGTTCCTTCAACGAAGCTCAGCGGCATTCGCAAGTTTGGCTTTGACCGTCAGCACGCCGCCATCACCACCGCAGTAATGACCATTTTTCCACGCAGTCGCACTCGAATGCCGAATCCCGCCCCGCGCACCTTGGCTTCCTCCTCGTCCTCCTCCTCCTCGTCCTCCTCCTTCTCCTCGTCCTCCTCCTCATCGTCCTCCTCGTCATCGTCCTCATCATCCGACTCCCACAGCACCAGTCGGAAGAGGTTCTTGCCGCGGCAGGCAATCGAGTCCTCCAGGGTGGGCTCCTCGCCCTGATCCGGCAGCTGGCAGGGGTGCGGCGGCATGCGGCTGCGGGGGCGCGGGGCAGCAAAGCAGAGAGGTCAGGTCGGGGGGGGGGGCGGGGCGCCGCGCATGGGTCAGTCGCAACACGCGGCATGGCGCCGAGGCTGACAGGAAATTGGGGAGGAGGCGGTGGTGGTCGAGGCGGAGGAGGGTGGAAACATCGAAACAACCCTAGATTAATAGACTAGTACCTACAAAGCTGAGCGGCGAGGAGCAATATTCATAAAGCGGGAGAACAGTATGGTGCTCAATGATGAAGGCATTAATGCACTAACGCAACCCAAACGAAAGGCCGGCATGGTAAGCAATATCTAGTGGCAGCTTTCGGCAAAACGACAAGTTCGGTGCCGTTGGGTAAATGCAAAAGCCCAAGCCGACAGAAGGATCATTTACAATACCCCCTCCACCTCGTTTCTGGGTCCGTTTCTGGGTCTGTTTTTTGCTCCTCAGCCCCCTATCCACCTCCACCTCCCAGCTCCCTCCTCACTTGGCCAGGAAGTCCACCGACAGCTCGTCCACAGCGGGCGCCAGCAGCTGCACCGGCCGCGCCTCCAGTTGGTCAGCCAGGGCCCGCAGCCCGGCCGCCAGGCAGGCCGCATCCGGGCGACTCGCGGCGGCCAGGGCCGTCGCATCCGCCGTCTGCAGATCCGCCTGCGGTGCGGTGCGGTTACACGCGATGCGGTGCGGTGCGGTGGGGTTTTTAGGGGGCGGGGATGCGGTGCGGTGGCGCGGGGTGGGCCACTGTAGGACATTGGTAGACATTTTTTACGCTGCGGTGTGGTTCGGTGCGGTGTGGTGCGATGTGGTGGGGTTAGAAAAGAAGGAACAAACCCAGACCGGACCCAGGTGGGATGCCCGGTAGGACGCATGGGATGGTGCGGTGCAACTGCACGTGTGGTACAGTCATGTGGTCTTTACACGTGCCGATGTGCGTAGCCGCGGCCCCACATACGAGTGGCGAGACGGGACAAGTTGGTGCGGCACTTCGGGGGACGGCAATGGATAGCGTGGGGCGCCGTGCGGTGCTTGCCTTCCTGCGGTAGTTGAAACATCCCGTATTTGTCGCCGGGCTGATTGTGTCTGGGCTGCTTTTGAACGCCGCGCAAGAACCCCTGAGTCACATGACCCTACCCGAACAGCGGAGTCCTGGCGCAGGGCACGATAGCTCGGGCACAGCTGACTCAGAATAGTCAAGCGAAACCCGGCGCAATCAGGATGGGGCACATCCTCGGCGGAAACCCTACCTCGGCGAAATGCCAACAAGTTTGACTGGCCCCTGCGACGAGGATGAGCACCCACCTGCAGTCCGTGCTTGAAGAGGAAGCCCAGCGGCAGCCCTTTTCGCAGCGCCAGGGGCAGCGCATTGTCTTCGGAGCCGTCCGACTGTGCGGCGGTCTGGCAAAATGTTTGTGGGGGAGCGGGGGAGAGGCACATCGACGTGTCGGGGCCGGGTTGGGGCCGGTGCCGGCGAAGTGGACATGGCGGGTTTGCTAATATATAATAATATATAAATATAATATATAATATATATTATATATGAATATTGTAAATATTATATATATACACATATATATATATAAATTAAGACCCCAGCTTCCCACCCGTCAGCTCACCTCCAGGAGCTTGGCCGCCAGAGAGCCCCACGTCCACTTCTGGTAGGTGGAGATGGTCAGATGGCAGGAGCCCTCCTCCTGGAGATATGTGATTCGGCGCGCAGGACGGGGGGATGGCACCAGTGAGACAAAGCTCAGCCCGCCGGCTTTCATCAGAGCCAAGCTCAGCACCGGGTCACCCCCCGACAGCGACACCGACATCGGCACCGACACGCGACATCGACATCGGCATTGTCACCGTCCAGACAGCTCCAGCAAGCGGGATGCTGTCCGCCAGGCGCGCCGATGGTTTGGGCATGGACAGCCATCCATGGCCTGGATGAGTGTCCTCCGGAATTTGGTCGGACAACTGAATGGCTCGGCGCCCTACTTATCGCGCGTGAACGGGTAGCCAGGACCCTAGCCATGCGGGCCAGGGTGGCTATCTTATTTTTGGGAGTATCTACGGCCAGAGATACACCTGGCTTAGGAACGCTGAAAGTATCTGTCTATGGAGAGATATACCCGGCTGGAAACGGCTCCAAGTATCTGCAGAGATTTGTACACCCGGGTACACTTAGGGGTGTGACCACCTACTATGGACCTAGTAGCAGTAAGTAACCTCTGTTCCAGGCCTCACCCGGTGGGATTTGACCCTGAGCGGGAGATTCGGATTGTCTATCTGTCCGCCCGAGTACCTGTCAATGGAGAGAAGTCATGCCCCCGCTTGGGCATCGAAGGATCTTATTCGTACTTTTTGCAAGGAGGAAAAGTATCTAACAATTTCCACAATTTTCGGCCGAATACTATATTTTTATATCCACCCTGATGCGCCCCCCCCCCACAAACAGTCCTGCCAATATCCAGTATACCCCACCCACCTGCGCCTCCGCCTGGTGCACCGTGCCCCGGGGCACATACAGCACATCGCCCGGCTTCATCGTCACCTCCAGGATGGGCTCACCCAGGTCCTCCTGCGGGGCACACATCGGGGCAGAGCGGGAAAGCGGCGCGGGGTCAATGTTAAACTGGATCCGATCCGCTTCATTACTGCCCGAAGGAAAGCTCCCAGAAAGAGCGAGAGAGCCGGGATGTCCCTTCCCTCCCTAGATCCCTCCCAATGTGGATCCCTCTAAAAATGCAGATCTCTCCTCTGGGTGGGCTCCGAAGGGTTCCCCACGTGAAACGGCCGTCCAGTCCCACAGGGGGGGATAGTCTTGGCCAGAAACGCGGTACAGTTTCGTAACCAGTTACGGTTCGAAGCGCCGCCACCGACAGATGGCCCAATTCGCCCCAGCAGCCAGCCGCGGCCAGATGGGGCACCAGGGGCAAGCAGCACAGCACCCGCTGAGCCGCGCCCCGGACACCTCAGCCGGCCGGCAGCCGCACCGCGCGCAGCAGCCGCGGACGGGGCCTCGCCTCCGAGGTGCGGCCCCGTTGCACCCTGACCCACCAATGGCACTTTGATCTTGTGGTCCTGCGTCCCTCGACCCGTGACCCCAACAGGCCCTCCCTGCGGATTCCCCCGGGTCACAACACGATACGCCTCCATCCCAGCCAATAAATTCCAGTTCAATGTGCTACCTGGGGCAGGTCGCCAGAGCACTTGCTGGGCAGCTCAAAGCCGTTGACGGGCTTGTACAGCCGCCACTTCTTCGTGCCTGAACGAACAGGCAACCAAACGGGCGCGGGGGCAGCGTCGCCTCGAGGAATGGCTGGGCTGCATATGACCAAAGCTGGTCCTTGACGAGATTTGCCCCTCATTGAATTTTATCTTGACACCAATGCCGCAAAAGCGCGGCAGCGCAAACATCCGATCACCCGACGACGAACATTCCACTGCGCTAGGGTTAACGAACATCGCCCTCCACCTGTCTGCGCCGCACCGCTCTCCATCTGTCCGGCGCGCTCCCCCTGGCGCACCCGGTACTTCCGCCCTTCCACCAACCGATCCCCGCAGATTACCCCCAGTCTGCTGGTCCAACCCATGGTTCCTCAACCCCACACACATACATATGGGTCTCGCGGCTCCATTCTCCTATGCATACGTAACCACGTCAACACACACGCACCTGGGTTCGCTCGGGCGGGTTCCTTCTCTAAACACACACGCACCTGGGTTCGGTCTGAACACACACACACACACACCTTGCGTCTGGCACACGAACAGCTCCACGTCGTCGTGGTGGGGCGCCAGTCCCTGCCCGCCCTTCGGGGTGATATAGGCGTTGCAGCCCACCAGGCAGCCCGCCTGCGCCTCCAGCGCCGCCACCAGCCGCCACAGCCCGTTGATGTAGCGCTGCGGCTGGTGCACTTGCAGCGTGGCGCCGGCCGACTCGTACAGCGCCTTGAGCGTATCGCTGTCGGCGACCTGTTGGGGCGGCGGTGGGCGATGCGGTGAGATGGCAGCCAGGGAGCACAGCGTTTCAAGGGTGGAAACGCAGACAACACATGGTTCATGACCCGGCCCTTAGCTTGGGCTTGGGTGGTGGAAAGTGTAGTGAAGGTCGGCGAAGGGCTCCGAGACGGCTCCGAGAAGGACATACAAGCATCAGGAGCAAACATGTCTCGAGTAGCATGAGCGAAACATTCACTTCCAGCAACCCCTTCAACTGCCAAGGAATGTACTAAGGGATGACCGAAGCGAATGACCCATGCTTGTACCAGCGTGGCAGACAGACAGAGGGGAAGAGTGGGGAGGGGGCAGAGAAGGGCGGAGAGCGGCGCACAAGGTGGGGTCCGGTCTGCACGGCCCCCCAATCCACCGGCACCAAGCAGCATGAGCTAGCATCAGCCTCGTGCCAATCAGTCTGATCCGTCCGTTCGTCCGCAGGCCCGCTTCTGAGCAATGTGATATGGAGTCAGTAACGACACCGTACTCACGTCCGCATCAATGGTCTGCCGCTCGCCGTCCGTGTACCTGACCGCCACCACGTCCCGCCCAAACATCAGCGGCCCAATAGCCTCGATCATACTGTCATCGATATCTGCAAGCATATGACCAACAGTGGCCCCGGTGCAGCGCTGTCAATGCACCAATTACACGGGACATGAGGGCAACCAAGACGCAGCACGGCCGCGGGGGTCTGAAGTGGGTCCGGGGAGGCCAGTTCGGCAGCCGCAATGATCCACTCCTGAAACTCTTCTAGGCGTTGCGACGACGTCCCGGCAAAGGCTATTTACTGCAGCCCGGCGCGCCACCCGGAAGATATCGGCGAGACTGCCCGGTGAACTCGTTAGGAAAGCCGAGCAAGGCATGAGCCCTTCCGGCGCTCTCACCATCATCCAGGGTCAGCGCGTCTCCCTTGGGACCCGGGTCCTGGTCCAGGAGCAGCAATGCTCCAGCTTCCAGGCCGTCGGCAAGTTTGACCAGCGCGTCAAAGTTGAAGATTCCATCGAAATACTTCTTCCGCTGAGCATCAGCGGGAATATGAAGAGGCTTACGCTCCCAGACGTCCGACGTGAAGGTCGAGAAATCCTAGACAAGGACCGGAAGGTAAAGCGCGCGCATTTGGCGGGAAGGTCACATAAACGGAACAGAGCGTGAACGGCCACTGTGTTTGCTTTGTTTGTTCGGAAACGTTGCGTGTTAAGCCCAAACAGTGAAGAAGTGCAAGTCTAGGTATGAAATGCTGTCAGATCTGCGACAAGTCTACGCCAAAAGGAAACCGTGCGCTTTTTCCAAACAGAAAACTCATATATGTCGAGACTATCGACGCACAAAATTTAAAACAATACCGTGCAAGTGATTCGAAAAGCCCTCCTCAAGCATCACCGAATGGTGTCGGAACGGCGGCGTTTCAACTGTCCTTACCGTAGGCGCTATCAAGAATTGGAGAGGATTGGTGTCAATCGGGCCAGGGGCATACGGGTCCGTCTCTTCCTGCTCCTTCTCCTCCTTGACATCCGCCGCCTCCGGCTCCTTGGCGGGCGCCGCGTCCCCACTTGAGTGCTTACGCTTCGTCATGTTAAATGCGAAAGTGTGTTGCGGACGGTGAGTTACACAGTTACCCGAAAAGCAGTGCCGATGGCGGGTGCTCGGTTTTCCGGTGATGTTTCTGGAGCGGGTTCCGGAGCAACCGCCCTTCAAATGAGTTGGTCCATGCATAATAAAAAGCCCAAGCAAAAATCAATACACCCCCTATACATCAGAGCTCTCAGCTGCCCCTAAAATTCCCACAAACATAACTTCATTACAACAGCCCGCAACGTTCAACCAAGCTTTGCCGCCTTTTGCCGCTGAAACCCCGAAGCCAAAGCCCAGGACTTCCCATGCCAGGGAAGTTGCTGAAATTCCTAAACCTCCAGACGATCATGCCCCCACACCACACATCTAGGCGCTCACGCACATTTGGTGGGTGCGCTTCCACCTCACCGCCACGTCCCGACGTTGCGCCGCGCGGCGTGCCGTACAATATTCATAACACGTCAGGCGGGCAAACCGTCTCTCACTCGTTTCTAACCAGACGCGCATTCGTCCATACCCCTAAACACGGGCAACACGATCTATCCACACAGACATTCCGAACCGAACGGACATTCCGAACCGAACTTTAAAGGAGCTGGGAGTATGCACCGGGCGAGTTGCTTGCCGGTTCGGACCCCAGAACACACCACCCTCGCTCGCAGCCTTTGCGCGCTCTTCCTTCGCGCCCTCTTCCTTTGCGCTCTCTGCCTCTGCGCCTGGAGCCCTGAACGTCGTGGGGCTCGCGGATGCCCACACACCCCTCCGCTGCTTCCTCGCCCCGCCACGAGGCCCCCGAAAAAGGAGTGGTGTGTGGCCCTCCCCGGCCCTTCCCGCGCAGCCCTAGGCCCCATCGCCCCCATTTAGCATTTCCATCCACCAGCCCAGACGGGCCCCACACCGGAGGGGAGGAGGCCATCCACCCGCCCTCGACCCATCCCCCCAGGCTGCAGCCCCCCTGCGCCCCCAACCAACCTGCAGAGCAGAGGCCGCCCGCAGATCCACAGCCTAGCGCCCGTTACCGCCCAACCGAAGACCTTTCGGTAGGGATCCGGTTCCGTGTACGATGACATCGATCTTAACAAGTCCCATGGATCTCTGCCCCCGCCGCCATTCACTAGACCGGTAGGTTGGCGGTTGGGCCCTTTTGACGCCTCGCCGCCAGCAGTGAGCAGCGCTTAGCTCCCCCGCCCTCTGGGGACCTCCGCTGCTGCTGCTTCTGCTACTGGGACATCTCCGCCACCCCTCGATTGCATCGCTGTCCTCACTCGTCCGTCAACATCGGTTCACATCTGGGTTTTCTTTCTCTCTCTACATACTCCACAGCGACGCATCTGCTCTACTTCGGTTGGCGTGTGGGCCTTTCAAAAGGACACCCGGCATGGCATGGCCGCCTCCGCACGCGAGGCCGCAGCACATGTCTGCAGTACCTCAACTCCCCCAAAACCTACCAGCCGGGCGTGGCGCCGCCGCCGCCGCCGCCGCCGCCGCCGCCGCCACGGAGCACTGCCACCGCCGCCAGCATATCCTCGACGCTGCCAAGTGATGATGCGTTGGTGCCCGACGCCGTGATCGCCGCCGACGTCGGCGTCGCGTTGACGTCGCCGCCGCCGCCAGTGACGCGCGCCGTCGCCGCGGCGACGTCGAAGTACCCGTCGTCGCGGCGCTCCAGGTTGCCGTACACCATGTCGTGCTGCCCGCCGTCGTGATCGTCGTACTCTCCATCGACGGTGTGGTAGGCGTTGGGTTCCATGGGGCTGCCCGCCACGCCGGCGGCGGTGTTGAGCGGCAGCGTCACACCCCCCGTCGTCATCGTCACGTTCGCGAGCGCTGTCGTACCGTTTGCCGTACTCAGTACATTCGCGCGCAGCGTGTGAATGGCGGCGCTGTACAGCTGCCGGTCGGCGCGGCTGAGTCGGCCCTGGCCGGCAGAGGCGGCCGCCGCCGCCGCCGAGGCGGCGGCGGCCGCCAGCGCCGCCGCCGACGCACGCGATGCGGCGGCGGCGGCGGAGCCGCGTCCGCCGCCGCCGCCGCCGCCAGCAGCCGCAGCACCGTCGCCCGCCCTGCTGCGGATGTCCAGGCTGTTCCGGGTGTCAGTCAGGCACTTTGCAATGAACGCGCTCTCCAGGGAGGCAGACGACGAACAAGATTCCGCGCCGCCGTCATCGTCTTCCTCCTCCTTCGCCGCCGCCGCCGCCGCGTCCCCGCGTTGGACGCCGCCTTCGCCACGCCGACGCGGCGCCGCCTGCCGGCTGCTGCTGCTGCCGGGCCGTACATGGTACGGCAGCCCCTGGAGCTGCTGCTCCACCTGCGGCTGCGGCGGCGGCGGCGGCTGCCGTCGGCGACTGCGGCGCAGCGCCGCCTGTAGCTCCGCCGCCGTCTCGACCTCCTCCTCCTCCTCCACCTCCCTCAGCCGCTCGTCATCGAAATCGTCGTCGCCGTCGACCGTGTTTCGCGCGAGCGACGCAATCGAGCGGTACATCTCCCCGGACGAGCAGGACGAGCCGGAATCCGAGTACGATCCGTCGCCGTACGCGCTGCCGTACAGCGCCGCCGACCCGCGGGCGAGCCGCCCGCGCGGCCCGCCGCCCGCCGCCGACTGGGGGTGCTGCTGACGGTGGCGGTACGGCAGCTGGTGATGGTGCTGCTGGTGGTGCTGCTGCTGCAGGTGCTGCAAGCCCGAGGGCTGCCCTCCTCGCCGGAGTGGGTGCTGCCGCTGCTGCTGCCGCATTTGCACGTTGCTGGTGTTGCTGGCCCCACCGCCGAGGCCGAGACCGGCCAACTGGAGGGAGGGCACCGCCGCGCCCGCGCCGTACTGCTCGTCCGGGGCCCAATACGGCTCGCCGTACATCGCGCCCATGTGCGGTTGTTTCTGGGGCGAGCAGCTGTCGTCTTCGGTGATGGGCGCCAGCGCCAGGTGGTGTGACGTCATCAGCGGGGGGCCGACCGGGACGATGCCGCCACCGCTGTGGTATGGGGCGGCGGCGGCGGCGGCGGCGTGAGGGTGGTGTGGAGCGGCGCGGCCGCTTGGTGGCTGCGGTTGCTGTTGCTGCGTTTGGAACTGATGGTACTGCGGGTACTGCTGCGGCTGATGCGGGTGGGCGGCGACGGCGTATGCACCCCCGGAGGCGGAAGCGGAGGCGGTGGAGCGCTGCGGTGTCAAGGGAGGGAAAACGAAAACTAAAAAAAGAACGAATTATAAAACGAAAGTGAAAATGGGAGTCAAGCAAACGCAAATCGCGGTGTACAGAGGGTGCAGAGGGTCAAGAGCGGCGCGAGCCGCCAGGTGAGGCGACAGAGAGGGACGCGGGCAGGCGCGGGGGGCTGCCTCGGAACCCAAGGGCGAGCATCCAACAGGGCGAACCCAAAGGACCCCGGGCAGACCGAGCGCCGTCCGCCAGCGCTTCATGGGCGACCGCATCCCAGGCGAAAGGCAATCATGGTCCGACTGAAAACAGCAAGTCACATTCCCACATATCCGCTCCGTTCAAGGGACCAACACTCAGTGCCCGGGGACCCGTCCGCATCCGTGGAACCGACGGCGGACAACTCGATTTCCAAGCTGCGGCCCACCGACCCACCGACGCGGCAAAGTCCGTAGCCAGGGGCGTACAACCCACCTGCGCGACGCGACGCGAGCTCCCGCGGCGGCTCCCTCCTCCGGCTGCTGCTGCTGCTGCTCCTGCGGCCGCGTGCAGCCCCGGTGGCGGCAAGAGCGCCAGGGAGTGCGACTGGTGCTGCGGGGCCGGGGCCGGCAGCCGCCCCGCGTGGCTGGCACTGCTGAGCGCGTAGCCTGCGACACGAGCGCAGCGAAACACACACACACACACACACACGCATAATTATAATACATACATATATACGCACATATACACATATATATGCACATTTATACACACGCATATCTCATATCTTAACACACGCATACACAACCAGTGGAAACACACGCATACATGACCAGTGGAAGGACACAACGGGGTGCAAGGCTGCCTTGCAGGTGCCGGGTTACAGGGGTGGGTGCGAGGCGGCGGTTTGGATGTGGCACCATCCCCTCAACCAGACCAGACCAGACCGGGACCGGGACCGGGAGCGGAAGTATCTCCAGGCTTTTACGTTTCTCCAGGCTTGTATATTTTTTATTCGGCCACCAGGGTTTTGGGTCGGTTTCTGGAGTATTAAAGATTTCTCGGGAGTAGTGGTGGTGGGCACACGCTACCTTGCGCGTAGCTGCCTCCGGAGGTCAGCTGCATCGCCGTCGGTTGCCGCCGGCCGGAGCGGCCGGACCGGGCCGCCAACCGCCGCGCCTGCGCCTTCTGGAAGGCCCGTATCCTGGCGAGGGTGTCGGAGAAGAGGATGGCCTGCAGCGGGCCCGCCTGCCGCCGGGACACGTGCACGCCTAGGGGGGCCGGGTGCGTGGCACACAGGGGCGGGGGCGGGATGGGTGGATGGTGAAGGGGGCAGAACTAGGGTGGGGCGTGTGCGTGTGTGTCGTGGGTCCGTACCTGACATGACCGACATGACCTTGCCCCACTCCCGCCGCGCGTACGACAGCAGCTCCTCCCTGGACGCCAGCTCATTCAGTTCCGAGACCAGCCGCTCGCGCTCCGACGCCAGACGGCCGCCGAGGGAGCCCGACGCCGCCGCCGCGGCGGCGGCGGCGGCGCTGGCGCCGCCGGGCGCGCCGCCGGCCGCCGCCAGCGCCAGCGCCGCCGCGTCACCGGCAAGGGCGGCGGATGTCCCCCCTGGCGGTATCATATCCAGGAGTGAGCCCACCAGCTTCAGCCTGGGGCCCGGTCACCGAGAGGGGATCCGGGACAGCAGAGCAGCAGCAGCAGCAGCAGCACGGGAGGACAGTGGAGCCGCGGCGCCGTGAGGTGAGGTGAGGGATTCCCCTAGGGTTTCCGGTTTTCAGGGGCCTTCAGGGGCCTTCTGGTCTTCAACCTAAACCCAAAACACCAGAAGCACACTTCCGTACACTTCCGTACACTTGCCGTACTCAACTCACCGCAGCGTGTGCTTGCTCTTGGCCGCAGCCACCGCCGCCAACTCCTCATCCAGGGACGCGATCAGCGAGCTGAGCTCCTGAGCTATGTCGTCCGAGCCCAGAGAGCCGCCGCCGCCGCCGCCGCGCTTGCCGTCGCCGCCGCCGCCGCCGCCCATGCCCGTGTCCTCGCCGTACATGACGCCCCCTGCGTCGGCGCCCGCGGGATGCGGATACAGCATGCCGCCGCCGGCACCGCCGCCGCCATGACCGCCGCCGTACACACCCGCCGCCGGCGGCAGCGCGGACAACGAGCTCGACGCTATGCGCCGCGGCGGCGCCACCTCCGACAGCAGCACTTCGGAGAAGGCCATGTCTGTGGGAGCGCCGCCGCCGCCGCCGCCGCCGCCACCGGGAGGTCCTGCGCCGTACAATGCGTCGTGCGCGGGCGGCATCGGCGGCGCCGCGCGCATCGTCGTGACGTAATCGCCCCTCGGCTGGTCCTGCTGCCCGCGAAAGGCGGCCTCGGCGGCGGCAGCCTTCGCGGCGGCGGCGTACCCGTCGCCGCCGCCGCCGCCGCTGCCGCCGTTGGCGGAACCGAATTGTGGCCGCGGCCGCGCCGCAATCGCGCCAGGACTGGAAGGCGTGGCGTATCCGAGCCCGCCGCCGCCGCCGCGCGTCACCGGTGTACGGCCCGTACTACCAGCCGCGCTGCCGCCGCCGCTGACGCCGTGACTGCCGCCCGTTCGCGGCGTCGGCTGTGACGACGAGGCGACGTCGCCGCCCGACACAGGCGTCGCCATCTGGTCCGCCGACGGTATGGCGTGGCCGGGCGTCAGGCCGCCGCTCGTGGCGGCGGCGGCGCCGCCGTCGGCGGCACCTGCCGCCACTCCGCTGCCGCTCGTGTTGTGGGCGTTACTGCCGGAGGCGGACTGCGCGTGAGAGTTGGAGCTCGGTTGCTTCCAGGGCGGCAGGGAGGCGAGATGTGACGACTGGCGGCGGGGCGCCGCGCCGGACGCGCCGCCGGCGCGGCTGCCGCTGCCGCTCCCGCCGCAGCCCGCGGCGACGGCGGCGCCGCCGCCGCCGCCGGCATGCGCCGCGCCGGCGCCGCCGGCGGCGGCCCGCACCGCGGCGGCGGACCTCACCGCAACCGGCGAGCGCTTGGTCGGGGAGCGAGGAGCCTTCGGCGACGGCGGGTGCCTGAGGCCGGCGGCCGGGATGCCGCCGGCGGCGTCGGCGGCGCCGCCACCTCCGGGTGTGAGCTTGCGCTTGACTGCAGGGAGGGCGGGAAGGCAACCACCGGATCAACCACCGGACCAACCACCGGATCAACCACCGGACCAACCACCCTCGGGGTAGGGCGCTAGCTCGCTGGAGGGTGCCGCCGCGCGCACCCTCCCGGCCCACTGTGACCCGGGAGATGACTTCCAAACACAAACGTCGAATCACAAACGGCGGTATACCGTACACGCGGCGTGTGCTGCTGGATGGCCTGCGTGTGTGTGCGTGCGTGTTTGCGGGCGCGGGACTTTATGGGATTACGTTTTGGTTCAAACTGACCCACGGGTCCGCCATGAGGCCAACCTCCTCAAGCAAACGACACGGCTCTCTAGGGAACATGAACTCTTGGAAGCACACATGAGAGCAGGGAGAGCAAGAAATAAACCCGAAGAACGAACCCGGAAGAGCAAGGGACGGAGCGGCGCCGACTCACATTTGGTGAGGAGGCGGCGCAGGAGTCCCTTCTTCTGACCCGCCACCTCCTGGCCGGGGCAGGGGGGAAGGGCGGCCAGAGGAATGGGGGGTTGGTGGGCTAGGGTGCCACCACGGCAGTTCCACGGGGGGCAAGGCGAGGACGGCAGCGGCGGAGGGCAGCTCGTCAAGCGTTGCGCCTTGGGCTGGCTGGCCAGTCCGGGCCCCTCGCAGTTCGACCCCCGCCTGCCCCCGCCTCCCCCGGGATAGCCTCCTCCCCCTCCCCCGGTTCCCAGGAAGGTGCGCCGCCGCCTCCTGGGGGATCTATCTGCCGCCACAACCAACCCACCAACCGAACCAGCATCCTCCCTCGCTCCGCCCTGGCTTGCCATCGCCGCGTAGATAGCGCGCTTTGCGCCTCCGAAACCCTACGCACCCCCCCCCACCCCTCCCCACCCCACCATCCCACCCCACCCAAGCATCCCACAACCCCACCTGGAGTTTCTTTGGGTCCAGGTCGCCAGCGGCCCCAGCCACATGGTAGCTAGCTGGGTCGTACTCGGGGCCGTCCAGGTCGCGGGGGGTGTAGGGGCCGGCCCCCGCGTCCGCGGCTGCTGCCGCCGCGGCGGCGGCGTTCTGGCGCGGCATCGGCGGCGTGTGGACCGGTCGGTTGCGGACGAGGGCGCAGGTCTGCTCGGCGCCCGAAGCAAAAGAAAGAACGGGACTTTTGCGCTGTGGCAAGCAAGTAGGTAGGTAGGGCTGGATTATTGGCTGCGGGCGGGCGGGGCTCCGGCTCCGGCGCAGAGGCAGACGCGCCCTCGGGACGGACCTTTTTTGATTGCCTGTGCGAATCAATGCCTGTGCGAATCAATCAAATATGTATCATCGGGCACAGGGGAGCAGGCGCGAACGAGCGAAAAAAGAATGAACGGAGGACTTATATTTCGTCAAGACGCGCCAGGAAAAGGTTGACGGACGGACGGAGACGGCGCGGGTGGCAAGCAAGGCGGCACGTCATGCGGCATAGTGATTTGAATCAAGGCGCAGCGTGATATGGCATTATGCATGATTCAAATCAGGCGACGGGCTCGGCATGGAAATAAACGCGCAACGTTGTGGTTGGATGGGAAGTGCCGCGAGGGAGAGCGCGGATAATCACACCAGGGACAGCAGCCGGCTTTATTTGCGGCAGCTGTATCGATTTAAAATGTAACAGACCACACCGAGTCCGCGCCAGGCCGACACGGTAATATCGGTAATTTCAGCAGTTCCGGGAAAGCCACACGAAGGCGCTGCGCTGCGCGAAACAGCTGCAAGCCAGCAACGTATGAAGAGCGAGCCCAGGCACTAAGCAAGCGCAACGCAACCACAACCAAACATACAAACAAACGCAGAGCGCGAGGGCCTGCACCTCTCCCAGCCAAGCAAATCCTGTTCAACGTGACCCTCACGGCATGGCAGCACATGCAACACAGTTCGTTTCTATCAAACCGCCGGGATCATGGTGTGGCGATCTTCTCGGCGTGGCCAAACATGCAAGGTGTTCTGAACCTCCCCAAGTTCACCTGCCTTTCGGGTCTCGGCGGCGGGGCAGCCCGCCCTGCTATGGGACGTAGATTTAGGTTTGATAGTCTAGGGACACCGCAACGAAGCCGTCAGCGTCCGGGTTATTTGTTTACGGAGGGCGCGGCGATACGTAACGAAGGTGCCGAGCTTCCGATCGGAACTTGTCCTACAAAAGTTGTAACAATCACGACGAAGATTTGCATATGCTTTACGTTCGGTCGACCATGAACATTTGTATGTCGGCCGTCACCTCCAGATGCGCACCGATCGCTCACAAGCCCCGACGGAGGACGACAGTTGCTTCCCGCCAAAAGCAAAAAAGGGCCATGCGCAGGCGATTCCGCGTTCCGAAACCAGTAACTCACACACGAAGAACCCAACTGAAATAATCTCTCCACTGGAATTTGCGTCCTCGTGACAGCGATATGCCTGAAATGTTTACAGCGGCGTGTTTCCGTAACGGGCCCGTTGACGCCGACCCATGGGACACAAATGGTACAGAATGACGTTGCTGGCCAGACGCGAAACTCAACTAGCATGTAATCTTGCTATCTTTTTCCATATGCTCCCCTTATCTTGAAGCTGCAAATTGGCCCATCGCGCTGTTCCGAAAACAATGCCAATTAACTAAGTTAACTAAAAGAGGAACGTGAAGGGGATGGGGCAACGAAGCGATACTATTTAATTACTGCGTGTACTGTCGGCCGCCTCGACGGGCATAGGCCGCGGCGGGCTCCACACTTGAGCACAGGCCTAGAGGAAGCTCAGAGACGAAGGAACGAGGACGAAACAGAAAGCGGACCACACACCACATTATCCCACTTTCCACATATCATTCATCGTATCTTCCTTTCAACAAACCAATGCGACCTCTCACCTCCGCTGCTGGTCAAGGCGGCTCCGCCACGCAACCTCGGCTTTCATCCAGCGCCGGCGGCGCGGCCTCGAGCAATCAGCGAGCCTCCGGCGAGCCCTCACGCGGAACCTCGGATTCCAGCTCAGCTGCCGTACCCACTTTCGAGATCAGCGGGACAAGCGGGACGGGCGCGGGCGACGAACCACAGCAGGCGCCGCATGGCGGGCGGCGCCGCAGCAGCGGCGGGGACGATCTTGGAGACAGCCGTCGCGACGGCACCGCGACCGCGGGGGACGCAAGCGATGTGGGCGGTACCGCCGCAGCTACTGGTGCAGGCAGCAGGCAACCCGTCTCGTGGCGACAAGGCGCCGCCTCCGACCCCCGCGGCGGCGCCTTCCGGCGGTTCCGCGAGCAGACGTACGACGTGTTTCGCCCGCAGCCGACCCTCCCTGGCGCCCTGGCAGTGCTGACGCTCCTTTTCGCGCTGGGGTTGGGCCTGGGGCTGCCGCTGCTGTTGGCGTCCTTGAGGGTGGTTGAAGTACGGCTGCGGTACGACAATGTACCGCCGTTGAACGGCTCCGCCGCCGCCGGCGGGAGCTGGCCGAACGGGTGGGTGGCTTAGCGGCGGGCATCTGTTGGCGGATGAAAGGAACTCGTTTGCAAGGGATGGCGGCCGGTTTGAATTATTAATGATTCAAACGAGAACGTTACAGCGGACCCCGGCAAATAAAAGGTGCGGCGTTGAGGTGTGGAGGTGTCCTGCCGCCTTGGCGGTGGGGCCTGCTGGGGCTTGCCCTAGTATACACCGGTGATCCCTATGGGGTCCGCTGTAACGTTCATTCATATAAAATAAAAGGGCCATTGATGTCGATTTGTGACGGAGGAGTTTGGGAGGATTTGATTTAAATCCGTGCCGTGGAGTAGACGAATCTTCGAGCCGTGGAGTAGACGAATCTTCGAAAGAAACCCTGGACCAACGAAGTCCGCGCTGACTGGATCACCTGCCTGTCTGTCTGTCCATCCGTCCGTGCGCACCTGCATCTATCTGCTGCCTTCCGTATACACTTGGCAGGTCCGACCCTCGACAAGCGGCGCTGTGGGCCGCCGGCGACGCGGGTGTACGGCAGTCTATGACGCTGACCGTCCCGCGCCTCATGCGGCCGCCGATCTACCTGCTGTACGAGCTGGAAGGCCTGTACGGCACGCACAAGCGCTTCGTCCGCAGCGTCAGTTGGGAGCAGTTGTCGGGGCAACCGGTGCCGGCCTCCTCCCTTGACATGTACGGACATGTACGGACGGTACAGGAACCGAGGCTACATGGGGCGTGCCTCGACGTCGACTTACCTCACTTACTAGGGCACCCCAACCTGGCACTTCGTCCTGGGGTCGATTGCAATCCCAACCCTCATCATTTGCGTGCCCACAGACCGACCTGCCACTCTGTCCGCCAGCTGCGCACCTAGGCCATCAAAACTTGCACAATGCCCGACCCCTTTTGGGGGTCCGCTGCAACGTTCATTCATTCACAATGTCTGGACGTCAAGGCGAGGCCCCCCATGCACATCCCCGCCACCACCTGCTGCCAACACACACCGTCTCCACATCGGTGTTGCTTGCTTGCTTCTCTTCCGCGGGGTGTGCTCGTCCGCGACCCTAGAGTGCGACTGTGTGTAGAACTGGAGTTGCAGTTCGGTAGCTTCACGGACGTCCGGGTTGGGGACGCTCCGCGACCTGAATTCCGCAAACCACAGCGCCGTGGGACGGTTGGGAGGGTTTCGGGGACGGCGCCGAATTCAGCGGGCGGCAGTGCCTAACCCCGCCGTCCGCCGTCCGCCGTCCGCGTTACCGCGTTATCCCGCAGATGCCAGCCGCGGCTGTACCAGGGAGGTCAGCCCAACGGCTCGCTGCCCTCCGGCGGCCTCATTGACCCCTG
This sequence comes from Eudorina sp. 2006-703-Eu-15, assembly GCA_003117195.1. NCBI lineage: Eukaryota > Viridiplantae > Chlorophyta > Chlorophyceae > Chlamydomonadales > Volvocaceae > Eudorina > Eudorina sp. 2006-703-Eu-15. The sequence goes on from BDSI01000091.1 coordinate 274,541, forward strand.
CGGCCTGCGCGCCACGTCCCTCTTCAACGACACCTTCGAACTGGAAGCCGACGCCGCCACATGCGGGGCCGGCAGCGCCGCAGCGGACAGCGTCCCGTGGGTCAGTGACGTCCACACAGACACTGACGCGAGCGACGCGGCGGGACGCGGCGGCGGCGGCGGCGGCGGCGGCGCGGCAGGCGCTCCGGGGACGGGGAGACAATCCGATACCCCCGCGGGCAGTCCGCAAGGGGCAGTCGTCGGTGGGCGCCGGGCGGGCAGGCTGCTGCGTCAGCTCCTGTTGGCGGGCCCGCCGCCGCCGCCGTCACTGCCGTCACGGGGACCCGCGGGACAGCCAATGGGGCGCGGGGGCCGTCGGTTGCATCAGGGGCAGGTGGCGCAGCCCGGTGGAGGAGACGCGTCAGGAGCCGGGGGGTTCAGCACCGCGGACTTCCGGCCGCTAGCGATTGACGAGCATGCCATCGTTTGGCCATTGGAGGCGAAGCATTTGTACGGCATGTACAACTCGTCCAACCTGAACAGCGTGCCGGTGCTTCGTACGGGCGGGACGCTGGACGAGCCGATCGGCGCCGCGGGGCACTTTCAAGTGTGGATGCGGCCCAGCGCAAGGTGCGTCCGTGTGGTGATGACGACGAGTAGGAGGGGGAGGAGTAGGAAGAGGGGGAGGAGTAGGAGGAGGGGAAGGAGTCGGAGGAGGGCGAGGAGTAGAAGGACGAGAAGAGGAGGACAAGGAGGAGGGGGAGGAGGAATTGCGGCGAAGGGATAGGGTGTCCCATGCCCTGACCGCCTGACCCGTGGGTCGCGGCATTCACATATGGCTGGACTTGCGCGCGCGCGTGGTGTCGAGAGGACTGTAGCGCGATCTATCTGATGTCATGCCGTAATATTTTCTCCGTTTTCGTACCTTGAGTCATGCCGTACTCACGGAGACCTGTGTTCAGGCGGCCGGTGATGGTGAGGACATCCTCGCCCCTGCCCGACAGGCCCACCGCGTTGAAGCTGTACGGCATCCTGCACGTGCCGCTGCCTGCGGGTTGCGTGCTGCAGCTGCATGTGGCCAATCGCTATAACTCGTACGCGTGGGGCGGCGCCAAGCGGCTGCAGCTCACCACGCAGTCTTGGTACGGCGTTCGGAACATTGTACTGCCGTCTGTGCTGCTGGCCATCGCGGGCGCGGCACTGGCCGCGGCGGCGCTGCTGGTCGGGTTGAGCGCGTGCCTGCCACGAAGCGCCTAAACCCGAAAGCGCTGTGGAGGTGTGGACACAGCAACAGTATCGGTCGAGTCCCGGCATCTTGCGGCTCGTCCTGTACTGACGGAGGACGGCCGTCGTTTCCGGACAACATTGCTGCAGATGGCGTGTTTGCGCCATTCGTTCTGTGCGTGGCCCGACGGGCCTCCACCTAACATGTGCTGCGTTGTGCCGACACGGCCTGAGACAGCGAACGGGCGCGCGGAAGTGTGGCAAGGGCGGTGCGTGCGTGCACCGTGCATAGGGCCCGCAGAAGCATTAAATAAGATGGCAACGATGATCTGCAGAAGCATTTCGTTTCGCGCTGTGGTATGAATGTTCTAGCGCTGTTCTAGCGCTCCAGCGCTGTGGGGTGTTTTCCCGCGTACCATAAACACAATGGAGAACGTGACTGGCTCAGTGCACGGCGTTTCTCCATCTGCATACAGTGATCTCTACTCGGTCACCTTGGTCTCAGGTAAACATTTCTGCAATCGGCTTCGTTGCAACTGCCAAGGGTCAGTCCTTCGGCTTGTCAGCTGATGGACAACCATCAAAGAAGCATGATTTATAGAAGTCTTGTTAATCACGATGCGCAGCCTGGTTGGCCAAGTTCACTCTGTTCATCATCGCAGTACGGAAACAGTTTTGGAGCAGTAGCGTTGTGCATTTTACAGAGTTACCTACCAAATTAGCATTACCAATTATGAATTATATTGTGATCCTGTGAGACAGAAGTACTATGCCTGGGTGGACCATCTACCTGATGAACTAAACCACAATGTCAGCAGCAATTCTAAGAGTTCTTTACACGTGCGCACTTCTTAGTTTAGTTCTTGCGAGCTATAATGAAACAGAGTTGCGGTTGACGTACGGGTCTGTCGAGGACTGGGTGCACTTTAGTCCTCGCGTTGACATCAGGCAAGCGCGAGTTCCTTTGATGTCCTTCTTACTTTGAGAGCTTATTCACTGATATTATAACAAACCTCGCAATGCAGCCGGCAGTGCCGAAATGGACATCCGCTGCGAATCGCCTACTTCACGAGGCACAGCGGTACTTTATGGGACTGGATTGCCGTGGCGAGCCACCTGGGATCACCTTGGACACGAGTGAATCCAGGACTGTGAGTGCGCCGGCGAAGGGGGTGACACCAGCAGCGGATGGCTACTGCCTGCCCGCAAGGGGGACGCGCCACGGGGAATGGGAATGCTTCACGACGGCTATACTGTTGTCCACAAACACCTTCCCTCGTGTGGATAATGTCTTTTATAGATTCCTCGCACGAATTGGGATGCCGCACACAAACTGACACGCTGATGGGCAACGTCAACAGGTACCAGCCGTACGGAGTCAACGCCTCGGCAGCAAAATCCATCTGGCATGACTTGGGCCACATGATGTGCCACATGGGGGACATACTCGTCTTCAGCGACACCATCCCTGATGCCCGCCCGGTGATCCAGGGCGGCTGCACGACGCCCATCGTCCTGCAGGTGAGCCGCGGCGCCCAGAGCTGTTACCTCCGTTCCAGGCAGAGAGCGCCCGCATCCTCTTTTGGGCCGAGGCCCGGTCATGAAGCGAGACCCGGTCATGAAGCGAGACCTGGCCAGTCATGGAATCTTGGAGGCCGGGATGTATGGGTTCGGGCTGCAGACTGCAGGGCCCACGACCCGACGGGGCCCAACTGCAGGGCCGCGGACGACTTAATCCTTGAGGCCGAAGGCTGCCATAACGTCACGCAGCCCGCTCTGTGCGAATAGATGTACCGGCAAGGCCGTGCTTTGTTTTGTGCGCTGGTAAGAGAGCCGCAGATCACCAATGACTGCCTATTGGCGGGCGCGTTGATGTATGCGCTCGCCGGCGGTCCCCACCCAAGGACTCACTCGCGGGCTGCGCCAACCTGTTACAACCGCCAGGGCGGCCATCACGCACTCCCTCTCCCGTTTTGTCTTTAGTACTCTAACCAACAGCCCGCTCCCGACGTGTGTGGGTGTGGGTGTGGGTGTGTCCCATGGGTCGTTCTGCCCGCGGTCGCTCTGCCAGATCACCAACCGCTTCGACTACGGCATCCACCCGGATGACCAGTCGGCCTACCGCGAGATCATGGCGCAGGCGGCCGCCATGCAGCACGTGTGGTGGGTGGTCAACAACCCGTACGAGGTGCTCTTCATCTCGCAGTGAGTGTTCCGGAGGTGGGGTAGGGTGTGTTGATAGAAGAGACCCGAGGGTGTGTGTTGTGGTTTAGAGGGGGTGGGTGTGTTGATAGAAGAAACCCGATGGGGTAGGTGTGTTGACAGAAGAGACCCGATGGGGTCCGATGTGTCGCGGAAATCCAGCGTGTTGTCCGCTAGGCACATGCATTGTCGATTGTGCGGTGGCCTGCCGCGACATGTGTTTGTTTGACGGGAAACCCTAGCCCGACCCGGACCAGTGTCTGTGTGACGCCCGTGACGGCCGTGACGCTGTGCTGGTGGAGGCCACCCTAACTTAACGTGGGGTCCAGGGGTCTGCTCGGCCCCGAAGATCGGGCTGCTTGGGGGGAGGATGCCTCTAGGGCGTGACAGCCGGACAGCTCAGCTGTTGCCGGGTACTAGGGGCGGTGTGATGGCACGGGGCGTGGGGCGAATTTCGGGGTTACAGGACAGGGTCGAGGGGGTGGTGGCCTCGTAGGGCGTGCAACGCGGCAAGGTCTGAAGGACAAGCGTGGTGACGTGGCGGTGGCGGTGGCGTTTCGGCGGGTTGCGGGTTGCGAGCGGCCCGCCCGCTGAGAAGGTCACGTTCGCGTGGGTCCTTGCACAACACCCCGTCCTGACATTCCAACCACCCAACGCAGACGAGGCATCAAGATGCCGTTGGACCGGTTGCTGCTGCTGCGGCCCGTGGGCGTGTGCCTGCTGCCGCCGAGCGACCTGGAGCTCCACGACCGGCCCCGGGTGGCGCTGGTGCAGCCCTCGGGGCACTACCACTTGGAGAACACGGTCCTGGCGCCCTGGATCCGAAACCAGAACCTCTCCGAGTACGTCCGCATGTACCGCCAACACTACGGCGGGCCCACCGTGCTCGCACACCATCGCGGGGTCATCACGGTGCCGTACCAGGTACGGCAAGTACGACAGCGGTGGATGCATCGTCGGGCCGGGGGGCGTGGGATCACCGTCCCTGTGCTGCAATCCGGGTGTTGTTTGCGTCGGATTGTTGTCTTGTCAGTTGCATGCGGCACGCATACCGTGTGCATCGTTTGGGGTTCGGGTGTGTGTGGTTTGTGCCGTTCGGCGGGTGTTCGTCTGTCGCGGCGATTGGGGCGGATGGACTGGTGGTTGAGGTGCTGCAACAATATGCCATCCCGTACTGTACTGCAGACGTCCGTCATGAAGATGTACGAGGGTCTGACGGCGGGCGCCGTATTCATCATCCCCAGTCCCAACTTCTTTAAGAAGCTGCTGGAGCAGTACAACAATGACGTCATGGTGTTCTGCTGCCGGTGAGCGGCCGGGTATGCGCGTCGGGGTGGGGCCATGGAGGGGCGTCGCCAGGGTTGTTGCTGTTGTTGCTGCGTCGACTTGAGTGCCCTGAGCTGCGTCCCTCTGCTACCCCCTTATTGGTGGTGGTGGTAGTGGCGGTGGTGACGACGGTGATATGCTGCCCGCCCGGCCCCTTCTGCCCGTTTGCCCTGCCCTCGCCGCTGCCCCCTCCCCTCCAGCGACCTGCTCAAGGACCGGCCCCACGACTGGCAGGAGTTCTTCGACTGGTACCACAAGGACTTCATCAGCTCGCACATCCTGTACGACTCATGGGAGGAGCTGTACGTCATCATCAAAGGTGAGTCATGATGGCCACGCCCCGAGGTCTTTTACCTTTGGGGCCTCCTCCTGAACGCCAAGCTCCGCGGTGCGGTCCCCTGTGCCGCTGCCGAGATGCCGGAGCCCCCGCTGCTGCCGCTGCTGCGAAGGGCACTCAGCTGCTGCACCATCCCGTCTTCCTGTGGGGCCACGAACCGCGTGATGTCGCGACGCGGGCTCACCTGTCGCCGCTGCCCCCTCCCTTGCCCCGCCCTCCCTCCGCAGACCGCGAGCGGTCTCACCGGCTGATCGAGCAGAAGCGGGCCATCGGCATTGAGGCGATGAGGCGCTCCCGGCAAAACACGCTGGACGGCTACAGCGCCCTCTACCGCTCGCTCAGCCAGCAGGCGTGCGAGGCCGCCGGCACGCCGGATGTGCTGTCCAAGGGGTACAAGGGGACACGGGCCTTGGGGTGAGGGAGGGAGGGAGGGAGGGAGGGGTGACAGATGGAGAGGGAGGGGTGAGAGATAGAGGGAGAGAGAGCGAGAAAGGGAATTGAGGGAGGCGTGCAGGACAAGATGAAAAGACGGGGATAAGGGCACGGGAGGATGAGGGAGGGGGTGTAGCCAGTGGGAGGCAAAGACCCGGGCTCCTCCCATCGCCTATTCTGTGGACAGCATTGCGCACTGAGAGAGTAAGTGAATGAGTGGGCGTCCGAGAGATTGTGACCGATGGGTGCATGTGTTTTCTGGGCCAAGCCCAAGTGTGGGTGAGGGTGTGTGTGTGTGTGCGTGTGGCGCCAGCGCCACAGGCGGCCGTGGGCGGGTCTCAGCAGCGGGGGACGGGGGCTCCAGGGGCTCCCAGGGAGCGAAGAGGGTGTATGTACGGATGTAGGAACGCACGAAAGTACGGAACCCTTCACGTGAGCGATGATCGTGTATGTCAGGGTTGGGCTGGACGTGTGATCCCCCAAACAGGACAGGACACGGCGCGGTGGACGTGCGCGCGGGCTGGCTCGATCCCAGCGTGGGAATATATGTATGTGTGTGCGTGTTTAGAGAAGAGACTCGCCCGACCCAAACCAAGGACCGGTGTGTACGTGTATGTGTACGTGTATGTGATGCCGAGCGTCGGAGACGACGAGTTTGGGTCGGGCCGGGTCGTGGCCCCCCGGGCAAGGCCGGTGGGGCGGCTGTGCTCCAGCCGCGGGGACCATACACAGCTGTGCGTCGTGCACCCGCCGCATAGGGGCGCACATACACACACGCACATAGGCTGAACCGGCGAGGGAGCGGAGGGTGCTGACGTGATCATACACACCATACCTCTATATGTTGGATATGCGGGGGCGCGCGATTGGTGGTAATTGCTGCATTGATAAGGACCGTATGCGGCCCCAGGTGGCGATTTCCGGAGTCGCAATATAGCACTAGTGGTTATAGGAGATCTGATATGATGCGTGCAGACAGACAGACAGGCAGGCAGACAAGGCAGGCAGACAGGCGTGGGGACTGACTGACACCTAGCGTTTGACGAACCAGTGGCTGACCCCGGAAGCCGGGTTGCGACTACTGTTGGTTGTGGAGTTGCTGTTTACTTGAACGAACCTGGGATGCCGTCCGGGGAGGGGCGCCTTGCCCTGATCGCCTGACCCGTGGGTCGGCGGGAGGTGTGACACGGCATGGGCGATCGACGGCGGCTTGACCAGTCCTCTGCTCACCACACCTCCCGGGGTTGAGGGGATGAGGGCCCTCGCACTGCAGGCACGCAGGCCGGCAGGTCGTGGCTCATGGGTGGGAGGGCAGCAGGCCGGCAGGGCGAGGGTGCGGACGTGCGGTCCCCAAGTAGGAAGTCGTGGCCCATGGGTCTTGGGCCGTCCCATGGCTGTCATACCATTCGGCATTCGTGTGATCCAATCGACGGAGGTGCATATTATTTTCTGCCAAGTTGCCAGGTTTGAGCCTGTGGTGGAACGTTGTGCTCAGTATATGCTGTAGAGCACTCCACCACATACGGCACTTGTTGGTTTGGTATTTATGCGGCACGCCTTCCTTGTCAGGGCCCTCGAACTCCCGGCAGGGTTCCGCATTTTCGCTCTTCTGATGGGAATTTTAAAGACCGCCTCAGGTGTTATGCCGTGCTCATTGGCTGTTCGGGGCTGTCACGCTGTGGGGGGCTTAGCTCCTGTTTAGGAAACCACGCAGTCGCCTGTGGCTTCTCGTCTGGGTGGTGGGCGGTCGTACTCGCGGCGTCGCGGGGGTTGCGCGGTGGTGCGCGCGGGGGCTGAAGTGGGGGATGCCTCTGAAGATGCGTGAGGGCGGGTTGTGCGACCTGTGGCGGCATGGGTCGCTGGCTGCGCATGTGATGCCATCGTATGGCGTCGAACCGCAGCGCCTGGTTGGTTATGGCAATCACCAGTACGGCACCTGTGCGTACGTGCGTACGACACCGGTACGACGACACCGCTGGGTCTCCTGCACAGGCTGGCCCCCCCCCAAGCCGAAACCATAACGCGGAGGGCACTCACAAGCTGCGGTTCCGCGCATTTGGGTCACAAAGATCATGTCCACCATTCCGCTCTACTCCCGTCGAGGCAGCGGGCCGCGGCTGCCTGACGGGGCTACCCTAACGAACTGACCCATCCAACACGTCCCACATCCCTCCGTCGGGCCGCGCTCTGCCTCCCATAAGTCGCTCCGCAGCACCTAGCTATGCGATCTCTCTCTCTCTTTGGGCTAAACCCTAGATGTTTAGAAACCCAGACACTCTTACCCGTCGACGCGCCCGATCCACCACACACACACCGCACACGACGCTCACGACCAGGGCCCCACACTCACCCCCTCCACCGGGGCGCGGTGCAACACAGCCGGGGCGAGCCAGCCCACGAGCAAAACTGCCAACCGACACCTGCGTGGCTAACACACTCGAGCCTTGCCTGTACTGAAGGTTCCCGTGATCTCTGCCTGCTGGTCAGCACGTCTCGGAACCACCGGATCACCCGATCACCTCCCAGCCCTCGCGGCTCCCTCCGCCACCTCCTCAGGTGTGTGCCGTACTGCCCCTAGGTGTCCCTACACCTCGTCATCCCACCTCGTCCCAACACCCGGTCGGGGGCCAGGTCCACCTTGTAACGGTTACTACCCCGTCGGAGGGGGGTCGAGAGCGAGGAACCCGCCCGAACCACTCAGGCCTCATCGCGGGGTGAGTCACGGTCCGCGCGTGGGCACAACGAGTGCCGCTGTCCGCCACCTCGCCTCCTCGCACCCAGCCGATCAAGGCAGCGCGATTGAGGACACCATCTCGAGGACATTGCTCCGAGAAACGAAGTGAGTCAACGCACGACCTGCATGCCGAGCATGCTCATACTCGCACTCCCGCGCTCGCACTCCCGCGCTGTGGTACTTGTACAAGTATCCATACATCAACCAACCAACCTACCTACCTACCTACCATACCTCCGGCGCATAGGCTGTGATGCCCTCACCGGCCGAGGGTGCGGCGAGGGCGGCAAGGTTCGCAAGCGGACCTCCTCCTTCCACCCCCCGGGGTCTGGATCTAGATCCGGATCTGGATCCTCCGAGCGTAGCAGTCACAGCCCTCATCCCACCCGGACTGACCTCAGCGCCAGGAGCGGCAGCAGCAGCAGCATCTGTCACAGCGGCATCCACCTGCCGCTGGGAGACCCCAGCCCCGGCGCCCCATCGGCCCTCCGCCACTTCCAACCCACGCCCTTCCGCTGCAGCTGCCGTATGTCCACGTGCTGCCATGCCGTACTCAGCCAGCAAGGCCTCCGCCCAGTGGAGCAGCTCGGGGTCGCCCACCGCCGCCGCCAGCTGCGCCGCCGCGGCGAGCGCGCGCACACCGGCGGGCGGGGGCCCGCCGCCGCCGCCTTTGCCACTGGCGGCTGCGGCGCCGCCGCCATCCGGCAACGTCCAAGGCACCACTTGCTTTCCTTCTCCCTCGAGTCCTGCCGATGAAACCCGTTCGAGGTCGGGGACTTCACCGGCGTCGAAGTACTGCATGTCGCCGCCGCCTCCGCCTCCGACGCCGCCGAGCAGACGCTCCTGCAGCGCCTGCATCAGCCCCCGCAGCCAGGTTCGCGAGGGTCTGACCCGCAGTGCCACCAGTGCCTCCGCCAGCTCCGCAAGCTGCGGCGCGGACAGCTCCGGTAACGCCCCCGCCAGGCGCGCCGCCAGCGCGCCCACGAACGCCGCGCTGACTGCTAGTCCGCCGCCGTCGCTGCTGCGGCCGCTGTTGCTGCTGCTTCTGTAGCTGTCCGCCTCCGCGGTGACTGCCGTGATCTGCCCCAAGTCCTGCGGATGCGGCCGAGGGTGCAGGTGCTGGTGCGCGGGGTGCTGCCGTGAGAGGGATCCCCAGTACGGCGAGGCCAGCAGCGCCAGAAGCTGCAGTACGACGCCTGCCGGCGCGCTGCTCAGCTTGGCGCCCCTTGCCACCGCCGCCAGGTTCGACAGCCACTGGTGCGGCGGCGTCAGACGGAGGAGCTGCCAGGCGCGGAGGTGCAGCAGCGCCTGGTCCAGGTAGCTGTACGGCAGACGGGACTGCGACGCCGCCAGCAGCGCCCGGAGGTGGATCGTCGCCAGCAGCGGCCCCTGCGGGAGTTGTAGCGGCGGCGGCGGCGCCGCCGCCGCCGCGGTCGCGTGCCGGATGGGCGACTCGAAGCCGCCGGCGGCCTTCCGGGCGGCGACGAGTACGGCAATGCCGTACAAACCCTCAGCGAAGAGCCGCGCAGAGAGCACCCCGCCGTGCCGCGACGCGTCCGAGACGGATCGCGTGCTGCCGCCGCCGGTGCCGTACACGTCCCCGGCCGCTGACGCCGCCACGATGACCTTCAGCAGTCGGTCGACGACGTTCCGACCGGGCCGGTGTCGTAACCGCGCCCACGACGCCGCGACGCGCGCCGCCGCGCGGCCGTCGAGCCGCCCGGCATTGATGATGGGCCGCAGGGCAGCCTCATGCTCGTCCAGCCACGTGGGCCCCGGGTAGTACCCGAGGTGTGCAAGCGCCGACAGGGAAAGTACAAGCGCCTGGGCGCCGCAGGCGCCTAGACGCGACTGTAACGCCAGGCATAGCTGCTGCAGCCAGCGGCCCGGAACGGCGGCCTCTGCCAATGGGACGACGGCGCCATCGGTCGCGGCGGCGGCAGTCCGACCCGTGGGCCAGTGCGCCACTCCCACCAGCAGCAGCACCAAGTCCTGCACGCTGCCGCGCTGCAGCAGCGGCGCCGCCGCCGCCAGCAACGCCTGTCGTACTCGCTCCGACGGTGTGTGCCCCATGCGTGCTAGACAGTACGACACGAGTCCTAGGCTCTGACACGTGGCGGCGGGGAAGGGCGCCGACGCGCCGCGCCGCCGGGCGGCGGAGGGCGCCGCGCAGAGAGTCAGGGCCCCATCCAGCCACTCAGGAGGCGCCGCGATCCCGAGCCGCCATAACGCCCACAATATCAAAGACAACGAGTGCGCGTCGGCGTGCCGCGCGGCCGGTCCTTCCCTGCCACTGACCCATGGGTCGATATCCCCACCGTCCGATTCCAAGCTGCCGCCGGCGGCATTACCGCAAGGGCCATTGCTGTCCGAGGTCCGACCCGTGGGCCAGGAGTACAGCAGCGCCGCCAGCCATGCTTCCCCGGGTCTGTACTGCATCGCTGCCACAGCCCACGCCGCCGCCGCCAGGTCCCGCGGCGGGAAGGATCGGAGCCAGGGCACTGACGCCGCCAGGTACCTGTCCAGCCAAACGTCGTCCGGCCGGTAGCCGAGCTTCGCCAGGGCGTACAACAGCGTGCTGTACGACCGTGGGCTGTGTCCGTACCGACCGGCCCGCCCGTACCGCTGCTGCTGCTGTGACGAGGTGGGAGAAGCCCCCGACCGCGCAACGCCGTGATTCCCCGGGTGCTGACGACCAGTGTCGTACACTAGATCCAAACCCGTGTCATTACCCGCCCGCCGGTCGCAGCTGCTAGGCTCCAAGGGTAACCGGCACGCCGCCAGCCCGGCCTCCATCAGGCAGTCCAACAGGTCGCTACGACCGACCCGTGGGTCAACCGCCACATCCGGTCCCAGCTTGGCCAGCGACGACGCCATGATCGCCGCACCGGCAGCGTCCAACTCGCCCCGCCGCGCCGCCAGCGCCACGGGAGGCGTCAGCGTCGCCGCCAGCAGCTGCCGCACCCGCCGTACTCCGCCGGCGGTCCAGCATTCCGGCAAGCGAATTAGCGCGCTGAAGACAGCCGTCAGGCTCGGCACGCTCAGAGCCGCGGCGTTGGGAACTGACGGCGACTGCCGCTGTTGCTGGTGGTTGTGATGGTGGTTATGATGGTTGTGGTGCTGCTGTGGGTGCCGCGGCGGTTCCCCCAGCAACCCCTCCAGCTCATCCAGGGTACGACAAGCCCGCAGCGAAGCCCGGAACGCGGCTCCAGCCGTTCTGCCTGCCCGCCGTCCCGGGCCCTCATTGACGTCCATACTGACGTCCGTACTGACGTCCGCACCCACGCCCTCATTCGACCCCTGGGTCGGACCTGCAACCACCTGGCCGCCCGCCGCAGCCTCGGCTCCCAGTGGCGGGCCGGGTCCCGAGTCGTCGAAGCCGCTGGCGGGCATCGTCGTACCGTCGACGACGGGATCGGCGTCCCATCTGCGACCCCAGTTTGGCTGCGCATCCACAGGCCCGGGTCCGGTCCCCCGGGGGGCCAATGAAACAGGATGGGGGATCGGGGAGGGACGCGGGTGGCCGACGGCCGCCGGACCGCGCGACTGCCGCAGCCGCTGCGGCTCTCCCTCCAATTGCGGCAGCAACCCCGTTGCCGGCGGGAGCTGCCCTTGCAGCAGCCGCTGCTGCATGGATGGCGGTGGCGGTGCTGATGGTGGCGGCAGCAGGGTCGTGGCAGGCGGCTGCCCCTGATCCTGTCCCTGTTGCTGTCCCTGTCGAACCCACTGGGATTCCGGGACAGATCCCAGTGGCAGCAGAAAGACATCATCATAAGCGTCACCACTGTCTTCGTCCCTGCCGTCGTCGTCCCTGCCGTCGGGGCCCGTGCCCGGCGCGGGTTGGTGCCCCCCCGGGCTCAGGTCCGTTGGATGAGGGAGCGCGGCTGCGGTCGGGGTGAGCTCGGGGGCACCGGGGCCGCCGTCACCCGCCGCTGCTGCTGCTGCTGCTGCTGCTGCTGGGGAAGCGGCACAGCGGGCGGCGGGCGCCACCCCCCGGGCACAAGGGCGTCGGAGGTGCGGGTGGTGCCCGCATTGCCACTGGAAGCAGCCGCACCACGAGCAAGAGGCGGGGAGGGGTTGGCTGCGGAGTGCGCAAGTGCAGGGGCCGCGACCAAGGTGGCTCGGGGGTGCCCTGCCGGTGGGCCCGGGTGTGACCTGCAGGTTTACATCCGCGTAAGATCAAGAAAATAATTAGGTCTGAAGACAGGCGTAAAGTCACCCGGACATATGCTTGCAGAAACCGGCGAGGTCAAGTGGAACATGCGCCTTGTTAAACATAGGTATAAAGCAAAGTACGTATATCGACCACGGTGAAGCAAGCCGTTCAAGGTGGTCATGGGCTCGATTGCCCCTTAACGCTTGCACCTGCCTTTTGTGGTATAGTTTGAAAATATTGATTGCCATTACAATTGCATGAGGCAAACATTAACTGCTACTGGACTCGACCCAACCAATGGAAGGCAACCATACGTGATATCCTCATGGCAATCTGTCCGATTGATTAAACTATAGTAAGCCAACATGTAAAAATGTATAACGATTGATTTCGATGCACCTCACGACTGTGCATGATGAGGACTACTGCAAAGCTGCTCAGCTGCATAAGCACACATGGGAGCGTTTGGAAAACAGCTCAAAGATCCATAGCATGAAAGTTTACTTGCAAGATATCCAAAGTAATCCATATCCCAGAGTGCCAGAGGCACAACTGTGTCCTGCTCCGAAG